>MCJB01002370.1:82603-116716 GCA_002018475.1 Nicotiana obtusifolia | reverse complement strand
AATCAAGGGAATTGAGAGATTCTTACTCTATTCAATGCTTGCTGCGATTCATTAAGCAGGCAGGCCCAATCAACAGCATTCATAGCGGCCTGATCCTCTTTGGTTACCAAGCAATGAAGGTAACTCGCTATGCCCACAGGCGGACCCAATGCTCGAGCATCTTCGGGAATGGCAATGGTTATCATCCGACTCCTTTCGGGATTCCGGCTCAGCGCAGGAAACTTATTCACCAACTTGATATCGGGTGCAAATGAGCTCGATTCCGCCGGAGGGCTTCTTCGAGGAATATCGAAGCCAAAGGTACTGGCCGACGGGCACCCATCAAAGAATTCATCAAAACCCCCAGCTGTGACTGTAACTTTATCCGGCCTATGGCTGGCAGTATCCTGATTCGTTTCAGAGAAGGATGGCGATTGCGATCGTGTCATCCCTGGAAGGGTCGAAGGTCTATGAGTCGAACCTTGCATATTCGCCTCTTCCCCGGATCTTATTTCCTTTTCAACACCGATCGGGGAAGAAGCGCCGGTTCCTCTCGCGGCAGGTCCGGGGGCTTTTCGAGAACTCCTACGATGCCTGAGCCCCCCTTCCTCACCGGAATCTTCCTCCTCTTCTTGGGCCCGACCTGCTCGGAGGACTCCCCCTTTTTCTTTCCTTTTTCTTTCACTGGTATAGGGGGCGGGCGTATAACTGCCTCAGTAACAACCGCCGATCTCAGCTCGGCATCTCTCGACAGGCCTGCAAAGTGAGTTTGATTAGCTATCAGGTATCAGCTTCAATCAACTAAATAAAATCAAGCATGTACAGATTGTACCGTGGTTCTTGGCTTCCCACAAGCCTTTGGATATTTCCCTCCAAGCTCGTTCGGAATATGGTCTCTGGGCCACGATCTTTCTGACCCAATCTTTCAAATTGTCGATCATGGCCGGCGATTGTCGAACAGCTGTGCATAATCACAAGTCAATGACATATCGACGATCGAAGGCAAAAATTCATATAGGGAAATACGGAAATACTTACGCGACATATTCCATCTCTCCGGAAACGGCATGCTTTCAGCAGGAATCAGATCGGAGGTCTTTACCCGAACAAATCGACTCATCCAACCTCTATCCCTATCTTCATCTATACTTGAAAAAGGGGCCTTAGTGGCCCGACGAACTAATTTAATTAGCCCCCCTCGAAACATCCGGGGACTGTACAACCTAAGCAAATGATCGAGGCTAAAAGGATGGCCTCCCTCGATCTTATCTATGAAAAAGCGGAAAAGATAAATAATACGCCAGATAGAAGGATGAATTTGAGCAAGAGTAACTTGGTATCTTTTGCAGAAGTCTACAACTATGGGATCTAAAGGCCCAAACGTGAANTTTTCTCCTCATTTCCTCCTCCTCCTTGACAGCCTTCTCAATATCAGAAGAAAGCTCGATACCACGAGCTCGAAGTTCCTCAAGAAAATTAAGTCGAGCCTGACACTGGTTATAGTCGGACAAAGCCATGGATTGTTGTTGAGCCGCATCGGCATCAGCTTTGTACTGGGCAATAGTGTCCTTGGTTTTGGCTTTGACGGCATTCATCTCCGATTTGACCTCATCAAGCCGTTCAGACAGGACTGCCCGATCTTGCTTAAGCAATTCAATCTGAGCCCGGATATCTTCATTATCTTTAGTCAGAACCTTTATCGTTTCCTAGGCTTCTGAGACTCGTTCGTGGAGAGCCGATTTTTCAGCAGATAAGAGCTCGGCCTTGGCCCTCCAACTACTGGCCTCAGTTTTTGAATCGCTCAACTCAGACTTGAGCCGATCCGATCGAACTTCATTTTGGTGCATCCGTTCAACGCAAATAGAATATTCCTTCTTCATGTCCGACAGTTCTGCACGGAGCCTGGCCAAGGTACCTTTAAGCCGACTGCGTCGCGCCCACTCTAGCTCCATCCCTTCCCTAATACGAAGGAAAACTTCGTGGTTGAGCACGGAGGACTGCAAAATTGCAAAATGGTTATATCTCCAATTGGGAAGTGCAAATGAGAATGTGAAAATAATCAAGGGAATTGAGAGATTCTTACTCTATTCAATGCTTGCTGCGATTCATTAAGCAGGCAGGCCCAATCAACAGCATTCATAGCGGCCTGATCCTCTTCGGTTACCAAGCAATGAAGGTAACTCGCTATGCCCACAGGCGGACCCAATGCTCGAGCATCTTCGGGAATGGCAATGGTTATCATCCGACTTCTTTCGGGATTCCGGCTCGGCGCAGGAAACTTATTCACCAACTTGATATCGGGTGCAAATGAGCTTGATTCGCCGGAGGGCTTCTTCGAGGAATATCGAAGCCAAAGGTACTGGCCGACGGGCACCCATCAAAGAATTCATCAAAACCCCCAGCTGTGACTGGAACTTTATCCAGCCTATGGCTGTCAGTATCCTGATTCGTTTCAGAAAAGGATGGCGATTGCGATGGTGTCATCCCTGGAAGGGTCGAAGGTCTATGAGTCGAACTTTGCATATTCGCCTCTTCCCCGGATCTTATTTCCTTTTCAACACCGATCGGGGAAGAAGCGCCGGTTTCTCTCGCGGCGGGTCCGGGGGCTTTTCGAGAACTCCTAGGATGCCTGAGCCCCCCTTCCTCACCGGAATCTTCACTCACTTCGACGGTAACGGTGGTAACTGGGACTTTCCGGGCAGCCATTTTCCTCCTCTTCTTGGGCCCGACCTGCTCGGAGGACTCCCCCTTTTTCTTTCCTTTTTCTTTCACTGGTATAGGGGGCGGGCGTACAACTGCCTCAGTAACAACCGCCGATCTCAGCTCGGCATCTCTCGACAGGCCTGCAAAGTGAGTTTGATTAGCTATCAGGTATCAACTTCAATCAAACGTGTACAGATTGTACCGTGGTTCTTGGCTTCCCACAAGCCTTTGGATATTTCCCTCCAAGCTCATTCGGAATATGGTCTCTGGGCTCTTTCTGACCCAATCTTTCAAATTGTTGATCATGGCCGGCGATTGTCGAACAGCTGTGCATAATCACAAGTCAATGACATATCGACGATCGAAAGCAAAAATTCATATAGGGAAATACGGAAATACTTACGCGACATATTCCATCTCTCCGGAAACGGCATGCTTTCAGCAGGAATCAGATCGGAGGTCTTTACCCGAACAAATCGACTCATCCAACCTCTATCCCTATCTTCATCTATACTTGAAAAAGGGGCCTTAGTGGCCCGACGAACTAATTTAATTAGCCCCCCTCGAAACATCCGGGGACTGTACAACCTAAGCAAATGATCGAGGCTAAAAGGATGGCCTCCCTCGATCTTATCTATGGAAAAGCGAAAAAGATAAATAATACGCCAGATAGAAGGATGAATTTGAGCAAGAGTAACTTGGTATCTTTTGCAGAAGTCTACAACTATGGGATCTAAAGGCCCAAACGTGAAGGGATATGTATATACGCTGATATATCCCTCTACATACGTGGTTATGGATTCCTCAGGGGATGGTGAGATTACTTCTTTATCTTTCCAATAGCAGTCGTCCTTAACCCGGTCAAGGTGTTGTGGAGTGATAGTACTAACATAATCGGAAACTGGCTCACCTCGACCAGGCACGGAAGATGATTTCTCAACTTTGAAATCTACGCCTATATAACATCCGGTTGGAACAAAGGCATTCAATGGAGGTTCTGTGGAAGATCTTCTATGTCAAGGGGTTCGGCCCTATCAACAGATCGAGCGGGGGATGGCTGGCGTTGTGGTACGGATTTGGAAGTTTTCGCCATAACTATGAAGAGAAGTATAATATTTTCAGAGAGAATTCTTGAAGTGAGGAAGATGAACAGCGAAGAAGCAATAAATGGATCAACAACGGAAAATAAAGAGACGAAACAAGCCCAAAGGGTAGTATTTAAACTATTTCAGAGAACTGCGGCACGGAGTACGACGCGAATGATGGCTGAGATACAAGTGGCGATTGAGACGTGAAGCATTAAATGCGATGTAAGAGAATAGACCACTGCAAAAAACAGGTAATGATTACCTGTACTAGCTACTAGTGCGTCATTGCTAGGCCGTCACACAGGGAGGCTCTAGAACAAGAGACGTCGATAAAAAGGGTTTCTGAAACCCGGTATAAGATATTATCAATCGTTTGATTGATAACCATAAATTAAGGGAAGTTTCACGTCGTTTATTGTCCTAACTCCCCAATAAACGAGGGGACTATCTGTATTGGGTTAAATAGTTGTAAAGCCGGGTCGGAAACTACTGAAGTTATATTGTTTGGTCTAAAATCACGAAGTCAAAGTGTTTGGGCCGAAATCACGAAGTCAAAGTGCTCGAGCCGAAATCACGAAGTCAAACATGAGAATCGAAGTCGGTTCAGGAAAGATCACACGATCGAGGATCGATCCTTACCCCTTATACCTCGCCTCCGGACAGATCTTACATCTATATCTCTTTGTGATGCTCGTACTGCTATTTTAGGAACATTAAGTGTATTGAATCTCATAATAAATGAGGCTTTCTTTGTAATCCGTTTATAGCTTTTATTGTAACCTTTGCACTTACCCATGTAACCTTTGCACTTACCCATGTAAATTAAATATAGAGACTTCTAGGCTTCCCCAGGCGGGAAGATTGGTTTATAAGGGTGAAAGACACCCCCTTTTTGGCACACTTTCTGGCCAGACAAGAAAAATATACATGTTCTTCATAATCTTCTCTATTATCTTCTTTTTATAATTTCTTATTGAATGACAATTTGATTATTCTATTATTATCTCAATTCTAAGCCTACGAATTTCGCCTTTATTTGATAGCAAAAGAATTTACAGATTCTTAACCCTATTATAAATTCAATTGTTATCCAATATTTAGGGTAAACACATGTCTTGAACCAAAATTTGATGTTGGGGCATATTTTCACATATTTTGATACTATTTACTTTATATTTTTACTTTTTTTGATTGTATTTTATATTATATATGCCCAATTAAATTAAGAATTTAATTATACACTAATTGAGTGTTGATGTAATATTTTTTGGAATAAAGAATGTCAAAATTCGAGACAAAAGGAAAGTTGAAAATTCTTGGTCTTGTTGGGCGAGACGTAACGAGCAGAAGAGCAAAATGGAGCAACTTTGTTGTTGAAGTTGATGAATATGGCATTAAGGAAGAAACAAGACTCCTGCGAGGCAACTTTGACTCCTAACTTGTTTTGTCCCAAGCATTATGTACTTAGTATAAAAGCACAAGTTAAATTCTTAGAAGAGGAGGCGGCAGACGCTGCGGTTGGATTTTCTTATTTTATTCGGGACAAGGTTATTTCGGTCCTATATGGTCCCAATTCATCTAAAAGGGATTCTAAATTTAATTTGGAGGGGATTTAACATATTTTTGAGAGAAAAACACGTCACTTTGAAGGGGAGGACATAAATCACGCTTGGAGGAGGCTTTCAACTAGTTTTCTTCTCTTCTCTTCCTCTAATTTCATCGTTTATGAGTTCTAGAGTTTTAGGTGCTACATGAACGTTGTAGTTTGAAACTTGAATTGTTCTTATTATTTTATCATATTGGTTTATTTATTCAATCTTGCACATAATTATTTAATTGCTTAATCACCAATTGAATACTATCTACGAATCTAGGATTGAACTCGGGAGAGGGAATTTTAGATTGCGGATAAGATTGAATAGAGCAAGATCTTGAACTCGAGCATCGGGAACGGATTTACGGTTAGGATAAGGATATGCCTAACCGCATTGCTTGGTTGTTATACGGGAATTATTAATGCGTTCTTGTTAATTCTAATTCCATGGGACTATAGGCGTTAGGTTAGCTTGAATAGGCTAGTAGTACTTCGGAAGAATACTACGAGTAATATTAACCATATCAATCAATAAACTAGATAAATTAATTAGACAATTTAAGTGAAGGGATTGTTAGCTAACCCATAGCTCTGGAATATTTTCTCCCATTGAATTCATCTCTAAGATTGCAGACTTATTTTCTTAAATTTCTTAGTTTCGACTCCAGATTAGTTGTAGTCAATAATCTTTAGAAAAGTACTTGAATAGATTAATTGTCTTAGTTTAATTTAATAGACAGTTAATCACAAGTCTCTGTGGATATAATATTTGGACTTACAATCTTATATTACTTGTTAACCACATATACTTACGTGTGCGTTTGTGAGCATCGTTATTCTTTCGGAGAAAAGTTTTGCAATGGAAGCCAAGTATGTAAAGCAAGGGTCTTTAGCCATTATTCATCATCTGACTTGTGTCCTATTACAGATGGATTTCTCAATGGGTGCAGCAAATTAAGGGGTTGAATACACCCCTGAAAAATATCATCTCGAGTGGATCCAATGTATACCAGAATTTTGAACCAAAGCCCCAACTTGACGCCTCTCTTCATCTTTTCTTTGCGTGTGATCTTCTCCTTGGCTTCGTAAGGATACGCTTGAATTTAGGTTAGGATCCGCAGCACATAGTAGTATCACACAGTCACTATTCTGGAATTCTTTTTAAATTCCTTGAAGTTTGTTATAATTTGTGTTCGAAATCAGAAAATTAGAAAAGTAAAAGAATAATAGTTCAATAAAATAAAACATAAAACAACTTTCGAGTCCAGAAGTTGCATGTATGTCCTTAAGGAATTTAATCCCCTCACTGTTGACCAAGGTTATGAATTTTTCCTCCCACGATAGAATAGAAAAATTATTCTGCAATACTGGCAATCAAAATTACAGAATTTCAGCAAACCAAAGAAACATAACAAATGACACTTGACACTTTATTTGGAAAAACAATGTAACAATGCAGAGGGGAGAAGTATTAAAATTTTCTATGTTTGGAAAATGCGGTCAAACCTCTAAATTTATAGACAATGAAAAAGTGAGATGAAGAGGTGCAATTCAAAAGGTGTCTTTAGCCTTTAGAAATACCCACCAGCTATTTCACTTGAAATACTCCTCCAAGTTACTTTTCAACTTCAGCTTCCTGGTGAAGCTCTTTTAAGTAATTAAGGGCCTTATCAAAAACTGCATGAGCGGCTGTTCTCATGTTGTTTAATTGGGACAACAAATGGCTCCTCAAATTCAAATGCTTTTATTTACAATTAAAGGTCATTCAAGATTGTATTAGACCTTGCATGCGTTTGTTTAGAGTATTAATGAAGAAGAGTACATCCATGAAGATGATAATGAGAATGTGGAAGAAGATGTGCAACAATAGTTTATAGAGATCACTAGTTAATTCAATGAATCTCAAATATAATACCTAATAACTGCGGATAATAAAAGAATTTCAAAAGATATCAACCCCACTGATGAAAGTATAAGATATACTGTCAGCTCATATTTCGACATTGGGTTCCTTCAAACAAATTAAAGAAACAGTGTACGCTTTTCGGTATTACTAATAGCACAAGCTACAACGTTTCCAATTTTCTGTAAACGGTGCCAAGATTTAGAGAAATAACTACAGGGGTTCAATCCTGGGTGTTGGCCTGTTGGTTTTGAATTAAATTAGTGGATGTGGGTTCAATCCTGAACAAACTCCGTTTTACATAAAAACAAGTATATAATGTTTTTGCATATCATTATATACATGCTCTTTAAAATTCTGTGGCTCCTAGAAACTCAAGGACTATATTACTGAATCTATATTAACGAATTGGATAATAATTCATTCAAAGTTTGCTTGGGACAAGATTATGGCAATTTAATAAGTCATAACTCAACCTGTCTCACTCAAAATTTGCTTGATTCTTATATGAAGTCATTTGTTTCGTATCCAGCCAAACTCAAAAAAAATGCTTTCTTTTTCTTTATCATTGCTATATTTGACAAACTAATTAAAAAAATTCAATGCTTCGTAACCTTCTTTTGTAGGACTAATTTATGTTATCTTTTAAATGGATTTATATTAACTTAATAAATCACCAAATTCCGACGTAAAAAGTAGGAGTAGAAAATTTCAACCTTTCTAGACCAGCAAAATAGGGTAAATCCTCAACCATGCTCCCATGTTCTCACCACCTAGGAGTTGGGACCAGTAGGAAAACACACAGTATTCGTGACTTAATCAATTTATGGAGATGAGATGTCAATATCTCATCATAGCATTGATATGACAGTTCGATAGGAGCAAATTTAGGAAAACAGGTGTACGTAGTCAAAGGATAAAAGGAGGCAGATAGCACAAGTATGTGTATGAACCGTCCTCTTAAGAGTTGAAGGGTCGTTTCATTTTGTGGATTAGTTATGTAAATAATACAATATATGAACTAGTCTATAGATGTTATTAATATCAGCATAGCTAATACAGCTAAGACAATTACATCTCAGTCTCGAATAAAATGGGGTTGACTCTATTAATCCTTATATTTTGTTTAAATTTAGCCCATATCATCATCAAACCAAATAACATAAAATAAAAATTATATATATATATATATATATAAAAATTCATGTTGTCTTCGTATGATTTATTTGACTTGTACGCATATTTGGTTGGGGTCCGGATGACCCGAGCGCGTTTCAGCGCATTATGTGAAAGATTGTGAAAAATGAGTTTCAAGTTGAAATCTTGAGTTTTAAAGATCAATTCTTGTTATTTAATGTTATTTTGAAGATTTGAGGTAGCGATCAAGTTTATATGATGTTATTACACTTGTAAATATGTTCAGTTTGGAGCCCAAGGGACTCGGGTGAGTTTCAAATTGGTTTAGGATCATTTTTGGACTTAGAGAACTGCTGGTTTTTCTTCTGGTGCACAGTGCTTCGCGATCGCGAAGAATCTCTCGCAATCGCAAAGGGAAAACTTTGGGCCGGGGGCTGGTTACTCTTCAAACGTGAAGTATTGGGGGGATTACCCTTCGCAAACACGGCAACCACTCGCGAACGCGAAGCTTTGGGGAAAATCTAGGGGATGGCAGGCGTCTTCACCGCGAACGCAGTCCTAGGGACACGAACACGAAGGCTTGGCTGGGGAATAGCCTTCGCGAACGCGATGTGGACTTCGCGAACACGAAGGCCATTGGGCCTGAGTGCTTTGCGAACGCATCAGGTGCTTCACGAACACGAAGAACACTTGATGCGCAATCAAATGAAATATCAAAGTTGGGATTTTGTCATTCTACACCACTTTTGAAAGCTAGAGCTCGGCTTAGAGAGAACTTTGAAGAGATTTTCTTTCCTACTTCATTAGTTAGTGATTTTTAACTAGTTTTGATATATTTTCATAAATACCCATTAATTTTTAACCTTTAACCTATGGATTTCATGTAGCAATTAGGAATTTTGGGTAGAATTTAGGGATTTTGTAAAATTGAGATTTAGACCTAAAATTGAGGTCGAATTTCGAAACAAATTACATAACCGGACTCGGGGTGAATGGGTAATCAAATTTGGTCTGAATCTCGAATTTTGACCAAGCGGGTCCAAAGTTGACTTTTGTTGACTTCTTCTAATTTCATTAAAGATTGAATCTTTTTCACTCGTGGGTAGTTTCTAAAGCTTATTTTGAATTGGTTGAACTATATTTAGCTAGATTTGATTGGTTTGGAGGCTAATTCTAAAGGAAGAGCCATTGCTGATCATTGATTTGGTTGCGGGAAGAGGTAAGTGTCATGGTTAACCTTGACTTGAGGGAATTAGGAATTGATCGGTCTATTTGTTACATGATTCATGTGTGGGGATGACATATATACCAGGTGAAGAGTGTATATACGTAGTCACGGGTTAAGCATGTTGGTTGAGGTATTTATTTGTTGTCTTCAATTATTTCATACCCTTATTTAATTCATGTTAATACTTGTTAAATGCTTTAATTGTTACTTACTCTTACTTGTTAAATTCATGCATTCATTCATTACATGCTTTAATTTGCTAATTATTTCCATGTATTTGTGCCTTTATTTATTCATGCCTTTATCTGCGTCTTTATTTATTAAATGTCTTTACTTGCTTTATGACTTTGTATGTTATTAGATAGCTAGTTTTATCTGCTTGTGTCTTTAATTATGTAATTATCTTACTGCATTTTATTGTGAGATACCCTGTAGTTTATTGTAGTTTGTTCATTTATATTATTATTATTGTGTGGGATCATGTTGTATGTCGCAATGGATAGTGGTATTATTATGTGAAATCGGGTTGCACGCCACAACGAATATTAGTAATATTATGTGGATCGGATTGCACGCCACAATGAATATTGGTATTACTGTTTGGGATCGGGTTGCACGTCGCAATAGTATTTGTATATATATTTATGGATCGGCTTGCGCGCCTCAACGAAGAAGACATGTTATTATATATATTGTGGGTCGGGTTGGGCGCCGCATTAGAGAAGGCATATTGACTGCTCTTAAATGTTGGTTCCGTATCCGTGTTGTATTGAGAAAATTGAATTTCGATGTTATTATGGGGCCTTATTCCAAAAGAGCTCTCTATCAGGTTCAGGGTATGTATCTGTTGTATCTTTGGGTTGAGTCATTTGGCAAGAAAAGATGATTTTATTGGGTTTTTTGAGGTAGGAATAGTCAAAACTTATGCAAACGATTTTGTCATTTCTTTTGGTAAAAGTTGGTTCACCAGATTGTAGGGATTCCTCCGGTTCTCTTAACTTTTCATAGTTTGTGATCCAGGAATCAGGAAGAATTTTGACAAGTTCGTCTCTTGAAATTTGTCTGGGTATTTGGGTGCACATGGTGTTTCCTTTGGTAGCATCAATATTTAAGAGTAATGCATTTTCTCCTCCAGGAAGGCAAAGATTCATGGCATGATTTTGGACTCTCCATGCCATTTGGTGATGAAGAGCGGCTTGGATGGAATCTTTGGTTTGAGGGGCTCCTTGGATTTGGACTTGGATTTTTAGTGCTTCGGTTAAGTATGGATCATAAAGGGACATGTTGAAATTTGGAAAGATTGTTATGAAGACAGTTCCAGCATTCAGGGTAACTTCTGCAGTACCCAAATTTGCATGTTGGTACTCCAAGTATCTTGTATCTAGAAGAGAAAGTCGAGCTACAACAGGTTGACCTTTTCTTCCGTGATATGTTAAAGCGATTCGGATAACACCAAAATGGATATGGGTAAAACCATGATCTCTCCATTGCCTGGGAAAATCATCTGGGATCTGAAGAGTGATAAATTGTTCCTCTCGAGTGGCAAGAATAGGATGCTGGTCAAGTTTTGAGGCAGCAACATATTCCTTGACTCCTTTTGGTCTGTGTTGGACTAGGGAACGAATTTGGGTCTAGGGTGCAAATGATTTTTTGGCGAAAGCTGAGTAGGGATTTATGAGAGGTAGTTCAGTGGAAGATATTTTTTGTTCATCGGGTAGGATATCTACTTTATAGAGGTAGTCATATTTTTTGGACAGGGTTTTATATAGAGTAGGAGACATATTCATTTTTTCTAAGGAAGAGGATGATAGAAATGACTCAGACATATTTGGTAAACTGTTCCTCCCTCCGAAAGGATGGGCTGGCTCCGATACCACAGTACGAGGAACAAAGCAAGAGACTCCAGGAAAGCAAGCTAAATAATAGATAAGAAAGTTTCCCTACAAAAGGGGCTGGCTTGATGGACTGAGTGCCCAGCACCAAGTCAATACCAAAAATCGATATCCTGATCGGGTGACATGCCCGAAAGATCTGCTGGGAAAACATCTAGAAAGTCTCTCACTACCGGAACTGACTCAACAGTAAGAGTATCAGCACTAACATTCCTCATGAAGGCTAAATATGCCAAACACCCCTTCTCGAACATCCGATGTGCCTTCACATATGACACTACCTTGTTGGGAACATAACCCAATAAACCTCTCCACTCTATTCTCGGAAATCCTGGCATTGCCAACGTTACAGTCTTAGCTTAACAATCCAAAATAGCGTGATATGGTGACAACCAGTCCATACCTAAAATAGCATTAAAATCTACCATACTGAGTAAAAGAAGGTCTACCCTAGTCTCATAACCTCCGATAGAGACCACACACGAACGATAGACATAGTCTATCATAATAGAATCTCCCACAGGCATAGACACATAGACAAGAGCACTCAAAGAATCACGAGACACATCTAGATGTAAAGCAAAATAGGATGACATATACAAATACGTGAAACCCGGATCAAATAAAATTGATGCATCTCTATAGAAAATCGGAACAATACCTGTGATGACCGCATCAGATGACTCTGCCTCAAGTCTAGCTAGAAATTATAGAAATGGGACTGAGCCCCACCAGTCTGATCTCTACCTCTCAGACAACCTTTCCTTGGATAGCCTCCACCTATAATGACTTGACCACCACCCGAGGCTACTTGACTACTACCCCGAGATGCCTGACCCGTACCTCTAGATGGCTGAGCGGGTGGCGGAGCAACTGGTGCCGAAATCATGACACGAGAACCCTGCTATGGACACTGCTCTAAAGTTTGGGACAGTGCCTCCTAATATATGACCTGACCTCCACACTCGAAGCACTCTCTCAGCTAGTGTGGCTGTTGAATCTCGGACTGACCCCGACGGTCCGAATAACCACTGTGATAGCTCTAAATCCGTGACTCACTGATGGGAGTTGGAGGTGCACTATAGGCTTGCTGTTCAGGAGCACCTAGGTGTGAACCTAATGGTTAAGTAAATCTATGCTTGTTTGGTAGATCGGGGTTTGTTATGACTCTTAATGCTCAAGTACCCACTCAATACCTCTCGGTCAATGATTGATTACGTAAGGCCCCATGAATTTTCACCTAAAACACGAGAATTCGTGGTGCCAAGATAGACTTACATGTTGACGATTGTAGAGATTTAAGCTCGCCCGCGGTACGGACTTGTTAGGGGGGTTGAAGAAACTTTTTGGCAGAGTAGGGAATTTCTACGGTCCACAATGCGACCACAGAACCACTCTACGAGCTGCAAAACTGCCCAGAGTGAAGTAGAGAAATGGCCCATTTTTGGAGGATGTTTTGCGGTCCATTATGCGGCCGCATAACCATTTCGCGGGCCGCATAATCCATCACAGATCCAGCATGAAGATTCCATAGGGGAGTTCTACGGTGCATTATGCGATCGCAGAACTGGTCTGCGGACCGCAGACCTACCGCAGACCCAACCAGAGTCGCCTAGTTTTGGGACCCTTTTCTGCGGTCCGATTTGGGACCGCAGACCCGACTTCGTAGAGTTTAAGTTTGGAAAATTTCATCCGATCCCATTTTCATAAAAACAACTTGTGGGTTATTTTGGCTGGTCCTAACTGATGTTTAGAGAGAGGGGAGTGGTCTAGAGTGAGAGGGGAAGTTCCTAAGGTTATTGTTCATCAACTCTTGCTCAAAGTTGAAGAATTCACAAGAAAAATTCACTAGGTCTTCATCCTAGAGGTAAGATTCTACTCCCTAACCCTCAATTTCGAGATTTAAATGGAAATAGGTAATGAGAAAAGCAATTCTTGGGTGTGGGAGTTGTTCATTATGCATGCATGTACCATCAAGGGTAGTGGAAAGATTGTTGAGCTCATTTGGTTTTGGGTAGTGGGATGAAGGAATCCACCATAGGAGGACCTTGAAACCTTAATGCACATCTAGTGTTTTGATAAAATGCTCAAATGAGCTGGAATCATAAACTCCTTCCTAATTTGTGTTCAATTTTGCTATATTTCTAAATAGATCGAAGTGATTAAGAATTCCGGAATATTGTAGTAATTTAAAAAGCTCGAAGCGAGGTATGTTGGCTAAACTTCTCTCTTAGAATTGAACCCCACAATGTCCTTGTAAGTCTCGAGTTGTTCATTATAAATTGACTATTCTGAATAAGCTTTGTGCCAAAAGATATATGTTCAATATGTATTCCAAATGTTCTTGTTATGTTATGTTCTATTTTAAAAGGTGCTCGAAGCATGGGTTGTATATTTAAATGTTATAACTTCATATCGTGATTCAAATGAAAGCTATTATGCCAAACTGCGTAAGAAAACTCAATGTGCTTAACATTCTTATTTGCTCACATGTGGAAAGTGAAAGAGATAAATATGAAATATGAAATATGGCCAATGTGCCAAGAGTGACATTGTGTTATGGCCATTGGTGCCAATGAAATGAATGATATATAAGAGATAATGAAATGAGTTGTCAATCCTTTAAATAAATAAACACCCTTGGAGTATCGTTAGTCACCAAGGAAGGATAGGTTGAAATAACCTAACCCCGAAACTACACGTGCCGGTGTAGGAGTGAATTGTGATTGTACCCCTTTATTGGGATGAGATTGATGTGATGAGAATATTCCGCTTTATTGGGATGAGATGATTGCTAGAAAAGGGTGATGTCGATCCACACGGCATTGTGATGAGACGGCCTAGCCGGTCGGGTCGTGATCGGACGCCATGCCGCACATATGGTGGTGATTGTGCTTGAGATTATGATTGAAACAATGATTGGGATTGAGATAATGATTGTGATTTTGGTTGACGTATACAAAGCATCATGGAAGAACATGCCTGGTGTCAAAGTTTTGACAAAAAATGAAAAGAATACTTGGTGGTTCAAATGCCCTTCTACGGGACATTACCCTTGGGATCTTGATTGCGACTGTCAAGACTATTTAGAAGATCCAAATGGAGAATATGATGAACACCACCAGCGTCATGGGGAAAGGTTCGGCCTCAACAAAACCAGACCAAAATCCAAGAAAAAGAGGAAAACCACTGAAAAACAATTTCGAGCCAAATATGAAAATAAAGACCCTTCAATTGGCTCATTAAGCCGTCCAGGTAAATATGAATTTCTTGTTAGTTACAAACCCCAGGAATGGCCAAAATTACCAGAAAAATTCACTCCAAGTTGGGAGGATAGTGAAACTATACCCAAACCCAAATCACCACCAATCCATACCTCACAACCCAAAGAGCCACCCGAACCTAAAACTTCACCAATTCCGAAAATCACAAATCCTCCACAACCACGGATATTCATGTTAAGTCCTTCAAGCTCCAGTTATACCCACGACTTTCCTTCACTACAACCTTTTGAAAAGGAGGGTATAAGCCATGCTCCAAAAATTTTCACGAAAAACGTAGTGCTACCTACTGGAGAAAAACCCCCAACAAGTGAAATCGAGGCAACAATGAACTGGCAATCCGAAAACTCTATCTGCCAAAACAAGGTACTGAACAACATTGGCAACACCATAAAGAACGTGGCCCATACACAAAACAAAATGATGAGCAAAGTGGAAACAATTGAGAAAAAGATGGAGCAAACATCGTCTCTCCATGAAGGACTAATCAAAGCATTGGAACTAAGGTTGGCAAATTTACAATACGAGATTTGTCCGCCAGGAACTTCACTTTTCCAATTCTTCTAACAACAACAAAAGGAGATGATTTCCATCAAAGAACAGATTCAACTTTTGAGAAATGACCACTTTAAG
This sequence comes from Nicotiana obtusifolia, assembly GCA_002018475.1. NCBI lineage: Eukaryota > Viridiplantae > Streptophyta > Magnoliopsida > Solanales > Solanaceae > Nicotiana > Nicotiana obtusifolia. The sequence continues at coordinate 101,278 of MCJB01002370.1, read as the reverse complement.
CCACAAACAACCCCGGTTGTCCCTTCAAAACCTACTTTCTTCCCTATGCCTCCACAACCATATTCCCCACCTAAATTGGACTACACTTTTTCTACTTATCCATCTACCTCACAAAATCCAATCTCTTTCACCCAACCCTTAAAAGAAGAACAGGTGTTTGATATCGCAAAATTGGTTTGGGAAAGGAAAGATGCCCTTGCAGCACAGAAACAAACCAAGAAAAGGCGAGACCAAGAAGAAAGTTCAAAAGGGTCCAACCCCGAAAATCTGATGATTTTTGACCAGAAGGCTCCAGAATTTTATGTCTCCCAGCCAAGATGCATATCAGAAGAAGATACTCCATGGTCAGAATCTCTGAATTCATCAGAAGATGAATCAATGGAAGATAGCTCTCAGTCAAGCAATGAATCCACAACAAACTCTTCCGAAGATGACAATCCCCCAATATTTGTAAACCAGCCAAGAGAGCCAGAAGTATCTTAGATAGATGAGGAACAAGAAGACATGACAGAGGAGCCAATCCCAGAAAGAAGATATGAGCCCATGGCATGTAAGCCAGTTAGAACTGGCTTCCATACTTTCACCTTGGACGACGTCAAGGTTTCAAAATGGCCAAAGGATCCAAGACTTCTATACTTGGATGGTGACCAAAAATTTGGAAGAACGAGAAAAGTATATCATCCTGTCAGAACTCACTTCACGGTTCTCAGGAATCCTCAGAGATTGGTGGAACTCACTTGGAATCAAGACAAAAATACTTTTCTTACTTCACAAGATTTTGCCTTCAACATCCGGATCCTACATGAAGTTTTCTGCAGAGATACTGGCCAAAGACAGGAGAAAATGCGAAGACAGCTCTTTGAGATGAAGTGTGTGTCATTCGACAGAAATGACATTGACAGACATTTTCAAAAAATAGCGAAGATATACTTTGAAATCGGCGGAGACATCAATCTGAAACAAGCCTTCGTCTCTTCCCTTCCAAAGTTGTTGGCAAGCCGAACCATGACCATCATTGAAGAAAAGTTCCAGTCCATAACCATCCCATAAATTGGTTGCATCAGGCAGGCTATTTTCGTTGCATTAGATGACATTTGTACAAAGCACTCAGCCCTAAAGCAAATTATCCAGCACAATCCAGCGCTTGATGAAGCATGCCGCAAATCTGATCTAATCACCAGATCAGGATGTTCCTGCCACACGTCGAAGCGACGGAAAGAATTCAGGAGGTTCAGATGGCCAAGAATTCTAGATGGAAGATCAAGATACAAGAGGCGCACAAAATATTTCAGACGCAGAAGGCTAGGAAATTTTCACAAGAAGGACAAATGCTTTATTTGCCATAAGATTGGACATTTCGCAAAAAATTGTCCCCAATCAAGAAGATCTGTCAAACTCCTTGAAGAGATTGAAGATTACACTGGCATACATCTTGAAAAAGAGGAGGACCTTGAATCCATTTTCTCTGTGGATGACGAACCCAATGAAGAAACTATATTCTCTCTCGATATCTATGAAGATCAAGGCAATGATCAGTACCAAATTTCAGAACCAGTGATCATAGCCCGAGATAGATCAATGCTCTCACAGTCGTTCCTCAAGTAGAACTCAAAGTCTATTCATCCAAATGGGATAAACCAGCTCGAGTTATTGCTTTCATCGACACCGGAGTTGCATCCTCACTCATAAATCCTGTTGTCTCCCTGAAGATCAATGGATGCCGCATTTTAAAGATTTCAACACTGCATCAAATGCAATATTAACCACAACTGTCATTACAAAGCACCCGGTCAGAATTGAGTTCTTTCCAGCATTGAAGTACAGAACCAAGCTGCTAGGATCTGACGTAACAGGAAAAGATCTTATTATTGGATTCGACATCTACAGGCAACTTAGAGATCAACTCCAGATCAAGGCTAACGGGATAGCTTTTAAAAAGCAGTTCAGACCTTATTCTAAGATTCCAAGACTATTCCAAATCACCAACGACGAACAAATCAAAGAGATTGAGCAGAATCTCATTGAACATTCATGTGCTGAATCCCACAAGGATTTCATGAAGAAAGGGAAAAGCCCATTATGGAAAAACCAAGAGTTTTTTTATCAAGATCCCTTTCATGAAAAATAAAAACATCAATCCGACAAAAGCCATTCATTCAGGCATGAATCCAGATCATCTTCAGCTTGCAAAGAAAGAATGCGAAGAACTTTTAGAATTTGATCTGATAGAGCCGTCAGATTCACAATGGGCATGCGAAGCATTTTATGTCAACAAAAGAGCTGAGCAGACAAGAGGAAAACTCAGTTTAGTTATTAATTACCAGCCACTAAACCACTTCCTCCAAGATGATAAATTTCTCATCCCAAATAAACTCACTCTTTTCTCCCGCTTAGCCAAGGCCAAATATTTTTCCAAGTTTGATTTAAAATCTGGATTTTGGCAATTGGGAATCCACCCTGAAGAACGACCCAAAATGGGATTTTGCATCCCCGATCATCACTTCCAGTGGAAAGTCATGCCCTTCGGGTTAAAAACTGCACCCTCCTTGTTCCAAAAAGCCATGATAAAAATCTTCCAACCCATCCTCCGTACCTCCTTAGTTTACATTGCTGACATCCTGTTATTTAGTGATACATTGAAAGAACATGTCAACTTGCTTCGTCAATTTGAGGAATTAGTAACACAGTACGGAATCATGCTCTCAGCAAAAAAGATGGTTCTTGCTCAAAAGGAGATTGATTTTCTCGGAATGCATTTTGCCCAAGGTGAATACAATCCAGGACCACATAAATGTCAGGAATTACTTAAATTTCCGGATACCAACCTCACAACAAAGAAGATCCAACAGTTCTTGGGTGTAATAAATTATGTAACAGATTTCATCCCAAATATCTCTACATACATTTCACTGCTCACAGAAATGCTCAAGAAAAATGCACCATCGTGGGGAGAGAAACAGGACGAAGCAGTCAAAAAAATAAAGGAGATATGTAAAAATGTAAAGTCTCTCTACATCCCTTCAGATGGAAATAAGATACTGCAAATTGATGCCAGCCATGAATATTGGAGTGCTGTTATATTTGAAGAAAAAGATGGCCAGAGGAAAATATGCGGATACGCCAGTGGAAAGTTTAAAGATGCCGAGCAACATTGTCACTCCACTTTCAAGGAAATTCTCGCAGTAAAGAATGGAATCAAGAAATTCAATTTCTTCCTTATCCATACAGAATTTCTAATAGAAATGGATATGAAGGCTTTCCCAAAGATAATCTGGATAAATTCAAAAATTATCCCCAATCCTCAGATTCTCAGATGGGCTCAATGGTTCTCCCCATACAAGTTTCAAGTCAAGCACCTGAAAGGAAAGGATAATATTCTCGCAGATTTTCTGTCGTGACCGGAAAAATTCTCAAAAAGATTTCCCATAGCAAAACTGAAATCAAAGCAAGAGCCAATTAGCCACATCTTTATGCTTTCAAATACACCTAGAACAACTTCATTAAAGCCAACAGATCATCCACCCGAGTTGTTCAACTTCATGGATCCCTTTGATCCGTCAATTATTATGGAAAGAAGAATTTATTATGAGCTCCAACTTTTCTGGCAACATGGAGGATCCATTCTCAAGCCTTATGGTGTCAATCCAGAATATCCGTTCTGTCATATATTCATAGCTCAAGCTAAGGATTTTCCACACGAACTACTGTGGTTTTTCTGGTGCCTATGCCATCAGTATTATATTTTCATGGAATTCAAATGCAACGTCTTCAAGGATTTTGATAACATTACACCAGACCTTATAGTATTTTTACTATGGTTCAAACCTAGAAGATATTGGATGCACAAAAATATTCATGTTTCATAGGCCAGTGAAGATCATTAATGGAAAAGTCCAGGCGCAAGCAGAGGCATCATTCTGGTGGAAATTTCCCGTCTCCATTTTATCAATGGAGGAAGAATATAGCGAGGCACAAAGAATCCTTTTCCAGCAAAATAGGTGCATCCCGAAAGAGATATGGCCAAAAGATTGGGCAAGCTGGAATTATACCAATACTCATCCTCACTGGGAAAGAGTCCGGGAAGCAGCAAAAGAATATCAAACACCATATGAAGTCATCCGAAAAAAGATCACTCATGACATTTCCAGATTAAAGTTGCGGATTACATCTCTCAATCCAAAGGAGAAGTAACATAGCAGGGAAGAGCCGTCAAGTTCCAGGTGTTAGTTCACAAGGTCTTCGAAAAGATGCCTGGAAGAAAATTCTATGATCGATAAAGGATAATTATCTTAATCCTTGCTAATCCCACCAAAATCCTACATTACATACCAAAAAACCCTCAAAAAATATCCTACCCATGCCAAGACAAATTTCCATATCTTTCCATACTATCCGGGCCCGACTTCACCTTGTTTTCACATGCTTCCACATGCCCCCACATGCTTCGTCACATGCAACACAATACTTTCACATGGCGTCACATGCTCCCTCATACTTTCACATGCTACACCATGTATATTTCACCCTTTTCACATGTTTTCAGGTGCTTTTAGTTGTTTTGCCTAAAGTCCTTCACATGCCGAGAGGGACCCGCTTGTAGATAAGTTTGCCATGTAAGATAGGTTTATTTTATCCAGAAAGTTGGTCTTGTAATAACCTCTTAGTCCTATATAAAGGAGGCCTTGTAGTAGTTGTAGAATCATATTGGAATCACCTTAGAAATCATCTTGTACTTGATCGTAAAACCATTTTAAAAACCATCTTGTAAACATCGTGTAACCTTTGTAAATCTCTTGTGATATATTACATATGAGTTCTTTCTAAATTTCCCTCTTGTTCTTTCTTTCGAATGGATGGAAAGGCCGGTCCATGTATGAAAATAAAGTAAGAATACTCTTTGAAAGTTAGCCTATCGTAGTACGAAATTTTTCTGAGTTATGAACAGCTAACGTTGGTTATAGTACAAAAGTTTTCTGAGTTGTGTAGCTTGGCAAGCCGTCTCTAATGGGTTGTTGAAGCCAGCCCCTTTTTGTAGGAAAACTTTTGCGACTATAAACAAAATTTCTGAGTTGTGTAGCTTGTGAAGCCGTCCCTAATGGGTTGTTGAAGCCATCCCCTTTTTGTAGGAAAACTTTTGCGACTATAAACAAATTAACTGTTTGGGTAGCTTGGCAAGCCATCCCTTATGGGTTGTTGAAGCCAGCCCCTTTTGTTGGGAAACTTTCGTATCTATGATTTAGCTTGCTTTCCTGGAGTCTTTTGCTTTGTTCCTCGTACTGTGGTATCAGAGCCAGCCCATCCTTTCAGAGGGAGGAACAGTTTATTAAATATGTCTGAGTCATTTCCATCATCCTCTTCCTTAGCAAAAATGAATGTCTCCTACTCTATATAAAACTCTGTCCAAAAAATATGATTACCTCTATGAAGTAGATATCCTACCCGATGAACAAAAAGTATCTTCCACTGAACTACCTCTCATAAACCCTTACTCAGGTTTCGCCAAAAAATCATTTGCACCCTGGACCCAAATTCGTTCCCTAGTCCAACACATACCAAAAGGAGTCAAGGAATATGTTGCTGCCTCAAAACTTGACCAGCATCCTATTCTTGCCACTCGAGAAGAACAATTCATCACTTTTCAAATCCCAGATGATTTTCCCAGGCAATGGAGAGATCATGGTTTTACCCATATCCATTTTGGTGCTATCCCAATCACTTTAACATATCACGGAAGAAAAGGTCAACCTGTTGTAGCTCGACTTTCTCTTCTAGATAAAAGATACTTAGAGTACCAACATGCAAATTTGGGTACTGCAGAAGTTACCCTGAATGCTGGAACTGTCTTCATAACAATCTTTTCAAATTTCAACATGTCCCTTTATGATTCATACTTAACCGAAGCACTAAAAAGCCAAGCCAAAATCCAAGGAGCCCCTCAAACCAAACATCCAAGCCACTCTTCATCACCAAATGGCGTGGCGAGTCCAAAATCATGCCATGGATCTTTGCCTTTCGTATCTATGATTTAGCTTGCTTTCCTGGAGTCTCTTGCTTTGTTCCTCGTACTGTTATTCTGGAGTTGTCCAAAATTTTTGTTTAACACCTCGTGCACCTACCTGTGCCACCGCAATCCATATAAGCACATTAGCTCGAGCCAGGTTGAAGATCCTCCATGTAACCTTAGGTAACAAGCCTAGAACCAAATTCCAACATCCAGAATTCTCCACGAGACTGATTCTAACATACGAACGTCGGATCAATCACTAGACACTGTACCAAACATGATCATGCTCCTCCGCTAAAATCACACATGCACCATATAAGTCGTTTGACCATAATAGCATCCTCTGACCACAATAGCTGAAGTTTCATGAATCTGATGCCAGCAATACACCTCATAACGCATATAAGCTCAAATCCGACTCTCGAATACTGCCACGACGAAAGAGATGTGTAGAAACTCATAACCACCTGCCGAATCAACAAATCATGGAGTCTCTTCTCCGGACAAGAACCATTACCTCATTCATAACTGAATAACGATGTTTGCTCCTTAACACACCCTACATAACTCCGATCGCACTAATCTCATGTCCAATAATCTCTTCTCACCCAGTACAAGCTACTCAGGTAATAAGCTACCTCAAACACCGTCTAATATCTCATACGGCGCCATCAAAGCGCCAACAAGCTACAACTCGAATATGACCCATAAGGAAGAACGAACTTTGGCAAAGAAACATCCAGCCCGTGTAACAAATAGAACGACCATTATATGCTATGAGCCTTTCTTAGAGATGAGAAACAAGACACACGAAATAATATAAGAAACCGTACTTAACATCTCACTGTTGCGGCATGCAACCCGATCCAAATATGACATCGTTACGGCGCACAACCCGATCCACACAACATATTCATGGCAGTGTGCCACCCGATCCAAATAATGTACACGTGGCAGCGTGCCACCCTATCCAAACAATAAACCCGTGGCGGCGGGCCACCCAGTCCACACATAACAATCAATAAGGAGGCACTGATCAAGCTGTAATGATTATGCTGCCCGAATATCAGCCACAAGCACGCCAAGTACATAATATAACTCTAGGGAAACGGATAGAGCCACACGCTAAAAAACCCCAAGCACAACTCATATAACACCACAAGCTACACAGGATCACAACACATGTGCGAATAATCAAGCCGTCTCACAACCCACAACGCACGATAGAGATTACGAGGAATAGTTGACAACGGGAATAACATCCAATGCCCACAGACTCCTCCGTAAGCAATGCTATGCCTAATGCACACATCTAACCTGACGTAGAGTACACACTGACATTAGACCCACCAACAACCTCAAGCCGATTATGATCATGCCATATTGGGCCAACAACCTTTCAAGGATTCACAATGGCCCTATTCATGACACACACGAGTAGCCGTCCAATCCGAAATAAACTCCCCAAGTCCACAACCAAAGGAATAGAGCACCTTCCAGGCATAAACTCTCACTTTAGCGATAGTACCAAAATCTCCATATTTGGTTTCAATCCTGAACAATCAAGTGACTAACATGTCACACTTGAACAAAATTTCCCCATGGGACACACTCCCACGACCTTCCGTACCATGTTGCAAAGTATGCACCTCCGTACCACCAATCGTACTAATTCGGTAAAGCAAATCGAGAATCCGCAATCAATACTCAAAGCCACTTACACAAGACACCTTTCTCAGGTGACACTAAGGAAAATGCCAACTTACTCTGAACATCTGAATTCTTCCCTGCTCATCCGAGATTGTGACATTCCCGTCAACACGGAACAACAACCTTGATCCTTCCCACACCGCTCATTGCACCTATCATGTCGCTACACGAGAGTACTATAATTCATCATAACACCTGAACTACTAGTGGAATAAGCACTCCATTTGCTAGAAATCTTTCACTTAACTCATTTCAGAAGAATTATTGCAACACACAACTGAATTCCTATAACCGCCAATACAAGCCTCAGGTCGTGGTCTAACTGCCATAACACTTTCGGGATCTATTTACACATAACAAGGCCATTAGAATCAAATACCTCTCAAATCAATCAAATTATGGTGGCTGTCAAGCCCGCACGTATAACCACCAACCACTTGTATAACTTAACATGCCGAACAAATTGATCATTGCCACAATCATATTGATTCAACCATTACTAACCGACCCAAATTCTTCCAATTTACTCTTGACTTGACTTAGAAATAATAATAGCTTAAACAAAACAAAACTCAACAACACTCATCCCGAGTGACCCAATTCAAGAGACCACATCATCTCAATACCCATGAACCATCTCATAAAATCCTCATGCGCACAATAGCATCTCCAACTGGTACGCTTATTCTGAAAGACCTTCAGCGGATCTGAAACTGTTTCTCCCATTTTTCCAATACTACCCCGCAGACCCGATGATAACGTAGAAAATTCCCCAAGTATTCTTCACACTTTGCTGCAAAATACAATCTCCAGCCACATAATGAACCCATTAGAACAACTGTTGCGAGTCACCCATTTTGATTTGGTCCTGAATATAAAACCAAACTCTAGTCTACTGTCAGCACATGAACCTCCCACAGAAGCAACCGGAAGAATTATTTTCCTTGTACATCACATCCGCAAGAAGCATAAACTCTGAGTCTTCCCAAACCTACAAATGAATCGATAAAGCGAAATATAGCACACATTCATCAAAGTTTTTTGCTCGAATTACCCCTGATGTTTTCTTTTCTATGCCACAAATAATCCACTGATGCACCGATAACTAGAAATTGCACAAGCAGACAACCACGCGATCCAATCGTAGGCGGTGGGCTCCCCCACTTAGCTTTAAGCTACAATCACATAAATCTAGAACCCACAATAACTCCTCCTTCTTACTTACCATGATCTCGCACCGTCAACCCACCAAATTCTTGCAATCTAATATTAAACTTTGCATAAAACATTCTGAATCATCAGCCACAATCGCAAATTCGACCTCCCAACAGTCGCACAATCTTTTTCAAGCGATCCAAACTCACATCTCAGCATATGCCTCCCGCTGTGTAGAAAGTAGAACTCTTCATAGAACATCATCAAGAATGACGCAACAGCTAACCTGATCATAAGAGATAGCCCACCTATGGAATTTCATTTTGACATCTTCCAACGATGTTGCATTGGGTACAACTACGACGAAATCAGTAAACCCTCCTGAGCCCATGTTCGTCCACCAGCTGTACAAGTCTGTTCATTCCCCCATTGACACCAACTAAAAAGACTGACAATACATTCCAAACTCGAAGTCACGTCGTATCCCATAACAATAATAAAGCACTTACACCCCTAAACACTCCAAACAAACTCCTTTACGTCATATTCAACCTTAATAGGCACAGTAGCCACCATTCCAAATAAAATCCATAGACCTAGTCACTGTCCACCATGACCCCCAAATTGCTCTAAACTTTTCTCAAGGAATGCGGCTATCCTACCACAGAATCCATATGTTACTCCGCCACTCCCACTTGGTTAAACTATCTCTTTTAAGCAACTTCTCGACCTCTACTTTTCATACTTGACCTGCTAGCAATTCAATCACTGCGAGACACCTCCCACCATGTCCTTCCTCCTCCTTTGCTGCCAAAATACTACCTCAAATCATAATCCATCTTTGTAGTGCCCGAGCGGATAAATTTCCACCAGCTCTAAGCTTCATCAAAGATCATTACCCTCGATCCACCAACATTAGAAGCACCGATTCAACTCTAAAGCCAACATACACTACTATATCTGATAACCGCTGCTTAGGCACCTTTCTATAACACCCTGCCCTGAAGGAAAACTAAAGGAGACCTTAACTCCCATAGGCCTTAATGCGTTCCAACAAGGGCGACGACATCACACCACAAATAAAAATTCCACCACGCTTGAAATATCAAGTCTCGCTACCCCGTCAAACTAGGCTAGAACATCCATAGTCTAATTGCCTTCCTTCCGCTTGAATTAAATGTTGAACCTCTAAACTATGAACTGAGAAATTCTCCTTTCGAGTCATTCACCGTCACGACCCATAAATGGGCAATCTACCATCCACAACAACAAAGCATGATAACAACGCGCGAACATTATAACAATATGTGCACAACCTCAAAACCATAGGCAATACTGATACAAGGATAAAATGACATAACCCAACTTCCATAAGACGACGATAATAACTCGCTCAATTATGTAGGGAGAAACACCCTGCACCACATTTGCCGTAACACTACAACTCATCGATGCCCAATTGTTAACAAGCACTCCACGATGCGTAAGATTCTATAAGAAGGAAATGAAGGCATAAGATTCAAAGAAATCAAATCGCACGAAGAGGAATCAAGAAAGGAAATGCTCCTAACAACCCTATAGCCTCTCGAAGATAAGTACAGATGCCTCCGTACCGATCTGTGAGACTCTACTAGACTCGCTCATGACTCATGATACCCAATTGAACCTAGAGCTCTGATACTAAGCTGTCATGACCCAAAACCCACTATAGGTCGCGATGGCGCCCAACGTCGCTATTAGGCAAGCCAACGGTGAACTAACAACTCCGTATACATTTTATTATTTTTGCAATCATAATTGTAATTAAGTAAGGAAGTTTACACCTCTAAAATCACAAGTACATACATAACTAGTAATCTGGAAAAAAAGGAAATGAAAGGTGATAATAATATACAAATCCATAGTCATCAACTAGAATATCCCAAAACCCGGTGTCACAAGTGCATGAGCATTTACTAAGGAGTACAATAATATTACAACATCTCTCTGAAATGTAAATAAGACAGGATAAAGTATGTAATATGATATAGATTCTGTAGGCTTCGATACGTAGCCTGGAATTTGCAGCTCATCATAAAGTCCCCTCAGCAGCTGCGTATGCGCCAAGATGACCACCAAATAAACATGTCAGATCCTGCTCATTTAGTGTAGAATTGCAGCATGAGTACATAAATCAACGCGTACCCAGTAAGTATCTAGCCTAACTCCGAAGAAGTAGTAACGAGGGGTCGACATTGGCACTTACTAGAGAGTCCAATAAAGCAATATAATAAATCATAAGCAGATATGAAGCACACGGCAATAATGGGGTAAATTTGTAAAGTACATAATCATTCAAAATTTTCTTTTAAAGGTATGAATTTTTCGGTCTTGTAGTCTACATCAACAACTCAGATGTATCATGTACCAGTATCAATCGGATAAGAAATACCATATAAAATGCCAGGCATTAGTGGAAGGATAATCTCATGAATATTCAGATTGCCAGCGAAATAACGCAAGATTATGCCGAGGTCGTTCGGCCCATTCTAGAATAATGTGTACGCTGCCGAGGGTTGAGCGGCACGAACCATATATGCATCTATTATACTACAGAGGCGTTTGGCCCGCTCCACAAGAAAGGAAGGAAATAACTGAATTACGAGACACGTGCTTACAATACAGTACATGAGCACAAAGTGAATATAACCTTTACCGTTTCTCAAATAACTTGACAACAACTCAAGGTGATAAGACTCGGCATAATATATACATATATTTTTAGATCCATTTCAATTATAAATTCAATTAATTAAGCCAGCAGGATAAGTTCAAATAATTCGAATATTACATGATAGGGTCCAAAGTCTACCCGGACGTAAACATGCTTTAGCTATGTAGGGACTCTTGTCAGCTTGTGCGCACATAGCACCCACAACTAGTAGCACATAACAATTACATCACCTAGGGGTAGTTCCCCCTCACAAGGTTAGAGTGGGGACTTACCTCACTCCGAAGATCCATAACCAGCTCCAATGCCTCTCTAACTCTTCAATCCGAAGCCAAATGATCCGAAACTAGTGAAACACTGAGCAAATCAATCAAAAATATACTCCAATGCATATAATTTAACAATTTATAATAATTCCCAGCTCTGCTCGAAAAGTCAACAAAGTCAACCTTCGAGCCCACGTGCCCGGAATCTGAAAATTCTTGAAGACAATAAATACCCATAACACCTCCAACAGAAATATATAACTTATTCCTAATTCCATGTCTAATTTCGTAATAAAAATTAAAAAACAACAAATTCTATGTTTTCTTCAAAATCCCTGAATTTCCACCAATTTCCATGTTCAAATCCATGTATAATTCATGCATTTTACTCACAATGTGAAGAAATAACTTACCTAGTGATGGGTGACGAAGAAGCTCCTCAAAGATCGCCCCAAATTTGGCTCCCATGGAAGATTTGAGATAAAATGAGCCAAGACCCATTTTTTGCAAACTTATACACTGCCCAGGCGACCTTCATCGCGAACGCGGCATTGCTCTCCGCGTTCTCAAAGCTCAACTAATATAGCCCAAAACTCTTCTTCGCGAACGCGATACTTTGCCAAACTGCTCTATAGCGAACACGTCCACTCCATTACGGACACGAAGACCAATCTCCCCCAGGCCTGCTTCTGACATTCGAACGCAAAGAATTGCCTCCCAAACGTACGCGAACGCGAGCTACCAGTCGTAAACGCGAAGCACAAAATCTCATCAACCAACAATCCTTCTTCGCGAATGCGTGGAACCCTTCGCATTTGCGAAGGACAAAACTAGAACCTGCAATAGCATCAGTAAAAACAGGGAGAAATGACCCAAAACCATCCCGAAACACACCTAAGCGTTAAAATACTCCTGAACCACCCGATACTCAACCCGAACATACGCCCAACTCCAAAATCATCATACGAACTTATTGGAACCCTCAAATCCTGATTCTTAGGTCATTTACTCAAAAGTCAAACCTTAGTCAACTCTTCAAACTGAAAGCTTCCGAATTTTGAATTTCCTTCTAAAACAACTCCGAACTCCCCGAAATTCAATTCCGACTACGCGTACAGGTCTTAGAACATTTAGTGAAGCTACTCACAGCCTCAAGCCGCCAAACGACGCAGTAGAGCTCATAACAATCGGTCGGGTTGCTTCATCCCATGTCCTCTTCTTTCAATTCCTCTTCTAGGTCTTCCTCAAATTCTTCTTCTTCTTTATCGTTATTGTATTCAGGATCTTCTTCTGGTTCTATTTCCGCTTTAATCTGTATATACTCGGCCGCTCAATCATCATCCTCTAGAGTGGCAGCATATGAAAACTGATTCTGGGACAACTTGGCGATGCATGGAGGTAGTTACGAGATAGTGAGGCAAAATCTAGTGATAGATTTATAAGGGTGTCGATGCATCTTCTAGCCAGGTCACTCCTTCTTTGCTTGGTCGGGCCAGCTCATCCTCTTCATTGATCCAGACAAAGTATTTTAGGGTACACCGTTCATTCTGACCCATCGGCATCATAATTAAGTCAGTCCACTCCTCCTGAAATTTCCTCACCCTTGGGATCTGGATCTGCCCATTGTACTCATCTTCATGCAAAGCCATTCTCGACCAAAGGGGTACATCCTAGATCAGACTAAACTACCTGAGAACTCATAGAGGTGCATACGGCTGAATGCCTTCGAGTCCTATCAGCTCTATTAAATACTTCCCGAGGGACCTTAGAATTGCCCAACCGGTCAACCATGAAAGCTTCCAGTTTATCTAGTCTCCACTCAGATTCGTCAGCATCTCTCTCCATTCTTCCTACCCATGCGGTGAGATCCAGTGCCACAGTCTCTCGTTGTGACTCTAGATCATATTGCTAACACCCACAAAATAGTCGATAATGGCCTCTCTTTGAAAGAAGTGTTCAGTGGCCCATATTTGGAGTAATTGGTTACAGCCTTTGAAGAAATCGTACCCTCGGGAACATGCAGACAGTGCTCTGAGAGTTTTCGCCAATACCATAGGTACCAAGGTGACTTGGTGATTACCCCGAAATATTTCCAAGACCACAGTTAGTAAGTTGATGTTGATTCGCCCTCTCCTCTATGGAAAAACCAGCAACCCTAGTAATGCCAAAGAGGATGTCAAAAGACAAAGACTTTCCCGGGTCTCCTGATCACATTAGAATTCGCCCAAGTACTACTAGTAGCTCTCTCGATGTCCAAGCCTGTCAAACAATTGATCTAATCTCACCCATCCGTCTTTAGTGTTCCTCAAACTCGGCTACCCGCCAAGACCAAAGTGCCGAGAAGATTTTAGCCAGGCATGGTAGCAGGCAGTATCGACTTTGTCCCAGCAAATGGCAGCTCTGTGAAGCTAGTGACTTCTTCCAGCGTTGGCACCAATTCATAGTCAACAAATTTGAAAACCACTTTGGCTGGATCCCAGAATTCTATCAGCAACCTGGTAAGAAACATATCGGCTCCGATCATTAGTAAAGCAGTCAATTCTCCTTAGTGCGTCCTGATCTCATCTCCATGGTCTTGGCGGATGTAGTTCCACAATTTTTTTTGCTTATGTGGCGCTCCCATGACCATATGGATTTCGGGGATATTCTGGTTTATTTCCATTTTTGAAGAGGTAAACAAAGAGGTTTTGTTAGTGTTTACTCCGGATCTTTAGCGTCTCATCGAGATTGGTTCGTCATTCCACACAAGTCATGTCGTTGGGTAAATAACCCGTTTATATTAGGGTGGCTTTCTTAATTGTGTGTTGATGCGAAAGACCTACTCACCTAAGGTTTATGCAGTATGACCTATGTTTGCTAGAGTAGAGTGTTTCCTAATTCCTGGTGTTGGACTCAATACGAGACTTATATAAGTTGACCTGACAAAGTCATTCTCCTAGACTAAAGAATTTTAAAAGAAGGTTCGGAGGGGTGTAAAACACAACCGTCGCATGTCATTGTGTGTGATAGTGTATGGCCAAGTCGATAGGAAAGAGTGTGATGACATAAAGCGGTAACAAATAGTGGGATAACAGTAATAACATTAAAGTAGGCAAATAAGTACATATTGAACAAGTAAGCCAAGTAAGCATATATTTGCAAATTTATGCACAGTTAAAGTAACATATAAACAAACATTCCTAAATTCCAGATCTAGTCTAAGTCTGCTAAGGTCAAAACCTAAGTCTAAGTCCCCAGCAAAGTCGCCAATTGTTGCACCTAATTTTGCACAAGTCAAAATAAGATTCAACTAGTGGTTTCCCCGTTGATGATGAAAGAGAGTCGCCACCTAATATTTAAAGGTATACTAGGGTACCTATCCAATTTTAAATCATTGTCCTATTGATCTGCTAACCAGTGAGATTTGGGTAAGGGTTCTTGCTCTTCTAAGGGGAAGGTGTTAGGCACCCCCCTAGAATCTACCTAAGGTAGCTCCATAAGACTTATACTAGATTTAGGGAATTAAATATTTATATTCTACTTAGTTAGTGCTTAAAGTGTGTAGCTTACTCTATGTTATGTTAAAACTTATCATTTTGAAAGGAAGATAGTATATGCATTTTGAAGAGAGAGTACAGGCTTCACATGTAAAAGTCTTGAAAAGTGTTCATATTTTTGTGATTAAAAGTACACTTATAATGCTTTACTTGTAAATTTTGTAAGTATGGCCAAGTTTAAAAATACTTTAATTTTGAAATAAAGTGTCTATTTGTGTAACCTTAGTGAAACAAGGATTATTGGAGAAATGGGTTTAGGTATACCTTGAAAACTTATTTCCAAATTCTACATTCATGTTTAAAATAAAATTGTTTGAACTTCTTGGATTGCATTTGTGTTCGTTTGGTTTGAAAAAAACTCGACTTGGAAATCATTTTCTGATTCTGGCTTTCAAAGAAAGAGGATTGTCGACTTTGCAAATCTGTTTTTGTCATGACCCAAATTTCGCTCCATACGATGTCCTGCTGGCACCTAGACTCTACGACTAGTTAAGTCTAACATGCATACAGAAATAGTGAAAATACTACTAAAACTTCAAATAAAACCTTCACACTGTAATAATTAACTCAACAGTATGATAACCAACACTCTCCCCAAAACTTGGTGGAACGGAGTCATAAGCTCTACAAGAAAGTACTAATAGTTTCGATTTACAATACTGTTTGAAACGAGAAGTAAATAGTACAATGTCTAAATCAGAAGGGGACACCGAGGCTTGCGGATGTCGAGCAATTATACTTTGAAGTCTCCAAAGGCAGCTACTCAATCAAACTCTAGCATCTAGCACGGGCAGACATACCTGGATCTGCACAAAGATGTGCAGAGGCGTAGTATGAGTACACCACAACAGTACCCAGTAGTATCAAGCCTAACCTCGGTAGAGTAGTGACGAGGCCAAGTCAAGACACCTACTAGGACATAATAAACAGAATGAAAAAGGAATAACTTGAAGTAAAGGAAAGTGGAGAGACAAGCACGATGAAGCAAGTTAATGACATAGACTAATGAAAGGATTGTAAGCAAAGAGATAACATAAAGGAAGCAATTGAGAAGAACCACAATGATCATATACAAACAATAACTGATAGAACAAGGAAGATCAGCACAACAAGAAGTGCTCCCACCAATAGCTCTTTGCAACAAGAGGTAGACAACAAGAATCACAATGAGGTACCGTCTCGTGTACAATAAGAATCACAACCGAGGTACCGCTTCGTATATAACAAGAATCACAACCGAGGTACCGCCTCGTATTCACATTTCTCAATTTCAATCACAATATTGCCGCGTGAGCATTACATTTAAGTAGTTTTGAAAACATTATTACCGAACTATCTACACGCACTTTAGGCCCCACCTTATGACGCCGTGTGGCTTCACATAATTTCCTTACAAGCAACACATACATAAGTCCCACCTTATGCTGTCTCATGTACATTAACCCTTATCATTATACCACCGCACGCACATCAATATCACATCACAATAACAACTCGCACCACAAGTGCCCATATGTCACAACTTGCCAATAATTAATAATATCAATGTTTCCACAACAATAGCCCATGTCTCAACCACAATGTGTACAAGATATCAACAGTAACAATGAATGTAAATTTCTCAACAAGAAAGATGTCTCACCAATTAACACTTTGCCTCAAATGTGATAACGGCTTTCACAACTTCAACACCAATAACTCCATAATGAGAAAGATAATGTGTAACCACGATACTAAATAAGAATAACTCACTATAGAAGAGATAACATGTACCGATGACTTCAAATAAGGATAACCAACAATAAAAGAGATAACATGTAACAATGACTTCGAATAATGATAATCTCAATGAAAGAGATAACATGTAACAATGACTTCAACTAATGATAATCAACAATGAAAGAGATAACATGTAATAATGAGAGAGCAACAAGTTCAACTAAATCATAAGATCAAAATATCATGTAAGATGTGAACAAGCGTTAACAAAAGTCATTTAAAGCATGTACGGATAGACTAACACAAATAAAACTAGATTGATTATGAGAATTTAGACCATGATATGACAATTCAACTAAAGCATGGAAAGAGTCTAAGTAGCCTAAATTGAAAAATACCATATATAACCCATATAACCACTCGTCACCTTGTATACACGACTTTCACGTAACAAAAATGACACAATCAACAACAAATCCTAAGGGGTACTTCCCTCACACAAAGTTAGGGAAGATACTTACCTCAACTAGGCCAATTCAACCCTCAGAAATAGCTTTTACCCTAAAATTTGCCTTCACACGACTCAAATCTAACCAAAATTGACTTAATATCATCAAAAAATGCAAAGGAAAACAATTACAGTAGATAATGCCATGATCTTTGCATTTTTTTCAAAACGTCAGCCCGGGGCCCTGTCACGACCCAAAATCCCAACCCGGTCGTGATGGCGCCTCTCGTGAGGACAAGGCAAGCCAATCCCATCCAACTGTTCTCAAACAGTTAAGCCACGTAATTTAAAACAAGAATACATAAACAACAAAATCAGTCGGAATACATATATAGAGTACCATCCCGACTACAGCCCTCAAATCGGGGTGTCACTAAGTCATGAGCCACTAGAGAAGGCCTAATGATAATATAACTATTACAATATCTTAAGTACAAAGATTTGAGGGAAGCAAAATCAACAAAAGAAAAGAGTTACGAGGCTGCGGACGCCAGCAGCTACCTCGTAATCTCTGAAGCTCCGGTCCAGTAGTAATAATCAGTACTTCTGTGTGGGACCGCTAACGCCTGAATCTGCACACAAGGTGCAGGGAGTAAAGTGAGTACTTCCAACTCAGTGAGTAATAAAAGTAAATAAAAACTGAGAGTAAGAAACACATAATGCACAATAAAAACATCTTTTCAAAGATAACCAAGTGTAAAGTCAAGTAGAAACTCCCTTCAACGAGGGTGAAACATGTTCATCTTTCAAATGAATAATGGGAAGGATCAGAAAACACTTTAAAACCGCCCCTCGGGCTCAACATCATTTAAAAACAGTGAAACCTTTTCAAAAATCCGGTTACCAGTTGTCATTGTTACCAACTGTAACCTACAGTTGTCATTGTTACCAACTGTAATTCTTTGGTTACCGGTTGTCATTGTTACCAACCGTAACCCTACAGTTGTCATTGTTACCAACTGTAGTCTTAACCCATCTCTGGTTATCAGTTGCCATTGTTACCAACCGTAACCTACAGTTGTCATTGTTACCAACTGTAATTCTTATCATTATCGGTTGTCATTGTT
>MCJB01002370.1:46555-82583 GCA_002018475.1 Nicotiana obtusifolia | reverse complement strand
GTAGTATTTAAACTATTTCAGAGAACTGCGGCACGGAGTACGACGCGAATGATGGCTGGGATACAAGTGGCGATTGAGACGTGAAGCATTAAATGCGATGTAAGAGAATAGACCACTGCAAAAAACAGGTAATGATTACCTGTACTAGCTACTAGTGCGTCATTGCTAGGCCGTCACACAGGGAGGCTCTAGAACAAGAGACGTCGATAAAAAGGGTTTCTGAAACCCGGTATAAGATATTATCAATCGTTTGATTGATAACCATAAATTAAGGGAAGTTTCACGTCGTTTATTGTCCTAACTCCCCAATAAACGAGGGGACTATCTGTATTGGGTTAAATAGTTGTAAAGCCGGGTCGGAAACTACTGAAGTTATATTGTTTGGGCTAAAATCACGAAGTCAAACATGAGAATCGAAGTCGGTTCAGGAAAGATCACACGATCGAGGATCGATCCTTACCCCTTATACCTCGCCTCCGGACAAATCTTACATCTATATCTCTTTATGATGCTCGTACTGCTATTTTAGGAATATTAAGTGTATTGAATCTCATAATAAATGAGGCTTTCTTTGTAATCCGTTTATAGCTTTTATTATAACCTTTGCACTCACCCATGTAACCTTGCACTTACCCATGTAAATTAAATATAGAGACTTCTAGGCTTCCCCAGGCGGGAAGATTAGTTTATAAGGGTGAAAGACATCCCCTTTTTGGCACACTTTCTGGCCAGACAAGAAAAATATACATGTTCTTCATAATCTTCTCTATTATCTTCTTTTTATAATTTCTTATTGAATGACAATTTGATTATTCTATTATTATCTCAATTCTAAGCCTACGAATTTCGCCTTTATTTGATAGCGAAAGAATTTACAGATCCTTAACCCTATTATAAATTCAATTGTTATCCAATATTTAGGGTAAACAATACGCAAGCCTGGA
This sequence comes from Nicotiana obtusifolia, assembly GCA_002018475.1. NCBI lineage: Eukaryota > Viridiplantae > Streptophyta > Magnoliopsida > Solanales > Solanaceae > Nicotiana > Nicotiana obtusifolia. The sequence goes on along the minus strand of MCJB01002370.1, from coordinate 81,639 downwards.
TAACTAACGTGAATTAAGAATTAAGATTCTTAAGATTTGAGACACAACCAAACGATATTTTGCTGTTAAAAATTGCAAGCTAAGTCTGAGAATGTTTTGGCTAGCTGTTCATTTACTTGCCATATGCAATTTAGTCGACATCTAAAAAGCATTTCTCATTGTTTTGTTGCTTATCTCATACATCTCTAAGCTCAATGAAACATTGGAGAGAGGACATGTACATACAGTAAAAGAGAAATTAAAGAAGCTTTATTATTTTTGTGAGACTCAACTTTGCGCTTTAGCAATGCATGTCGAAATTACGATTGTTAGACTTGCAATTCTAAGTTATGTTTTCATTTTTGTAATCATACTTTGCAAACATCTCGTTGAATCTATTCTTCTTCATATTTTGAAAAAGTTTAGGTGCACTCTCTTAAGTCTTTTTTTTCTGGTTCCATACTATAAATTATTACATTGCTTGAACTTGAACTCTCTGTTTTCCTCGATATATTGCTTGAATTCTCTTGAATAACAAAATATTGGGTGAAGTTACGTTCATTGAACACCACCTCCGATCCCTAACTTCTTTTTTCTTTTATTCATACCGCATTTTCAACATATTGCAACTCAAATATGATTGTAATTAGAAATATTTAGCATTCGATTAAGTTTGTCTCTTTTACTTCTCATTATCAATATTTTTTGTGACCTATTAGAACGTTCATCAAATAGAACCTGAAATTAGAAATATTTAGCTAGCTAGCGTCCGACCAAGTTTTTCTTTCTACAATTATCTTTTCAAAACAAAAATTGATTCTAAAAATAGAAAAAAGATTAAGACTCGTTGATATAACTTCAGAAAATAAATTATTATTAATTAAATAAATATAAGCTGAACGTTCCATAGTAGAGACAATATTCATTTCAAAAGAATATTTGAAACCTTTTTTGCTGCTTCATCAATTGTTAGCAGTTTTGATCTTCAATTTCTTTTCTATGTTAGCATATACTATTATTTATTCCCAAAAAGAAAAGAAAAAAGAAGATAGGACTTACAAGGCACCAGCATGTGAGAGAGCTGATGCGGATCTTAAAAGGAATAAAATGCCATCACATCTTAGTGTCATTCAAAAATAATTATTCTCCCGTTTTAATTTATGTGAACCTATTAAAACAAAAAGAATGATTTTTGAATTTGTGGTGTAAAATAAGTCATATATATTTTATGTGACTATAAATCATTGCATAAAGGTAAGTTGTTTTCAAATATGAAAAAATATCATTCTTTTTGGCACGAATTAAAAAAAAGTGTTCATATAAATTAAAACGGATGAAATAATAGTTAGGATCAATAATTAATCTTTTATTTTTTCCTTTTTCTATAAATGTGAAAAGATCTTACATTTTGGTTGAGGGGACAAACAACGTCATATTCAATCTATTCAAAATTAAGTCTTTACTCATATTCATGCCAAAACAATATCCATTAACTGTACAAAAATATTACAAAATAGAATTTGCTTAACTCATTTTATTGTATTCACGCAATTTTATACTAAAACCAATAATAATTGCAAATTACTTTCAATTTCCCAAAAGAAATAACAACTGATTCTAACGCTCAATTAGTTTCCTAGTCTCTTCTTTATTCAAATTAAAACATTCTTAAACTTGTAAGTATGGTTCGGAAAAAAAATGTATGCTTTAGTACTGCTCTTTTAAATGGTAATGTCATTCTCTTGATCTTATCTCAACAATTAATCATTAGCTCCAATAGTTTGAGACTTCTCCTTGTCTTGCATCATTTAATTTATTTTTCGAAGAAAAGGTTTATTATTATCAACAAAATTATTCTTTTATTTTATGTGAGAAAAAGGAACTATCATATCCCAAACCATGTCAGATATCAACATTTTTAATTCGATTTTTGGAATCTATCACTTTTAATTGATTTACCCCCTTTAATTTTGGGGCAATCAAGTTGTCAATTGCTGCTAATTATAGTAAAGCATTTACAAACTTTATTTATTCGTTTATTTATTTAAAATCTGATATATTTATATAGTATACTTCTGTAGCCCAGTGATCTGGGTCGCCTCCATTGTTGAGAATACGACCCCACAGTGGATCTGACGCAAAACCCAGTTGGATTTTCTCTTACAATCCTCAGATCTCTTCTACAAATCGAATCTTTGTGTAATCGGATCAGTCGATTTTCCAAGTAAATCCAACAGTAGTTGTTTTTGGATGATAAAGGAGGGAGTCTAACTGAAACATTTAGCAGAAATGGGGTCCAAGAAGAAACTAAATTCGCAGAAAAGTTCTCGTTCTGCTTCTCCAGTTAAAGAAATGTCAATTTCAGGCAAGTCTTTCCTTTTCTAATTTTCTGGGATATTAAGAAAAAAATGAAACTTGTTGATGGATAAGATTGCTTTTTTTTTTTTGAATGTCGGGTATGTGTTAATACTTGCTGGAAAGAAATTAAAATAAGCATCTTTTTGTTATTTCATGATTGCATGTGCTGGATGAAGGTGGAACTCTGATTCTTGAATATAACTAGTATTTGTCAAGAATTGTGTGTGGTTTAAGGGGAAGTCAAAATTTTGATAGATCTCTCATGCTTGAGGCTAAATTTTTTATGTTGTGCTACCCCCTTTTTTTGGGATAAGCAAACCTAGTTTTCACATAATTGCATCTACTATTAAGTATCGCCTTGTGGGGCTATGGTGAATTTGGATAGTTATTGTAGATAAATCTTAAAGATAAACTTTTGAGTATTGGAATGAAATAGTTGATCATACAAGATTAGAAATAATCACATCATCAGAAGGTGCAAGTAGCACACATAGAGGACAAAATAAGAGAAGGTTGATTGAGATGGTATGGTCATGTCCTATGTCGACCTCTAGATGTGCTGGTACATCGATCTGTCATGTCCTATGTCATACATGCGTTGGTCCATAGATGTGAAACCATGATGGTTGAAAGCGTTAAAAGGGATGAGGTAGACCTAAAATTACATGGTAGAGAGTTTTCTCGAAAGACTTACATTGTCTTGGTTTCCATGACAACTTAGTGAAAAAATAATGGAATCTTGTTTGAGATTTGAATGTCCGTAGAAAATGTAAAGAACTTCCAGCAGTAGAGAACCTAACTTATTGAATATCGAATTGAGACGGGTGTAAATGGATAGGTAGGCATAGTTGTTATTGTAGTTTGGAATGAATTGGTTTCGAACAAAGAGCAACCGATCTACCCGACTCATATAGCCAGCTGCAACTAGTGTGCGATTTAAGTGTATTTGACTGATTGAATCTTGAAGTACGGAGACAAAAATCAGAGAATGCTTAAGTTATATACTGGGCCAGTAATCATAATTTGTCAATCTTAATATGGTTGTTTCAATCAACCAGCTATACATTTTGCCATCTAGAATCTTATTTTCTAGATCACTTTTTTTGCATGTGGACTTTATGCTTATGTCATTATGTATGTTTTCTTGGTTATATGATGTAGAAAAAGAGGTACTCCTCGATACCCATTGTGCACCTTGGGTGATGTGGTCTTCTTCATGGGATTTGAGGAATTCTAAAACATGTTGATTTATGGTGTTGTTTGTTTTAGTCCTTCTGGTTACAGTGCGTGTAGAGTTTTGGTGTTAGGAACAGCCTTGGACAGAGTATATATCTGCAGACTTTATCGCATTTTGAATTGTAATAAATTTGTTGAATGTAACATCGCAAAGGTGACACTAACTAGAAGTTGCAGCTTTTGGCGAGAAAACTTGGGTTATTCATCATATCCTACTTTCTGCACCCTGTTTTCATAATCTTATACCAGTTCTATCGAAGATTTTCTTGTTTTTCCACTGTACTTAGCCAGTCGACTGTTATACTGGCGGTCCAGTACTCCTTACATTAGGTTTTTAGTGTCATTCTCATCATCCCCTTTTTGGGAGAACAGACAATTGTTTAATGCTGTGGTCATGTGGTCTCTGTTTGGCGTTTAAATATAAGCTGATACATCTCAAACCAGTGTGATTAAGTAGGTTCTCATCTGGATTAGATTAGTTTAAGTTTCATCCTAGTTTTCTAGTTTGTTTAGAGATCATCTGCTTCCATTTGGGGATTAGTGTCTTCAGTCATCATTGTTTAGCAGCTAAATGTTAAACTGAATGATACCCGATATTAGTTTGAATACATGAATCAAAATAAACAACATAGAATGATAATTGGCCTAGATTTAAGTTGGTGGAACATGTTTTCTTTGAACCGCATCTGTGTAGTATTGTTCCAAAAAGCAATTTTTAGCCAATTTGCCAAATTACCTGTAAATCCTGCATAGTATTGTCCCAAGTTTGTCATGAAGGTATAATCAAGACCTCATGGAGTTGGTTGTGGATCAAAAAGTTAAGATTCCATTTTCTTGTATTGAACATAGTCTATACCATTTTTTTTCTGTTTATATCCTTTACTTCTGCTTGTTATTCTCCCCATGTCATTTTATGTGTCTTAGTTTGACTAGATACAAAATTTAAGAAAGTAAGGGTGACTTTTGAATCTTGTGCTATTGAACTAAAGCTGTGTTTAATGTACCAAAATGCCCTTTGAATCTTGTCGTTTTAAACATGCCATGGGGATGTTTAATTAAAATAGTTACTATATATGGAAAGTGACATTCTTTTTGAAACATACTAAAAATGAAATTAAGACACTTGTTATGAAACATGGGGAGTACTTTCTATCGCATAGTGTTGGCTGAAGATGAAATGTTATGGCCTTTGAAGTTTGGATATTCTGTCAATATTCATTTCCTTTTATTTGGTAGTTGTTTTTTTCCTTCTATTTAGGCTCCAATCCGCTTTGCTTGAATCTTTTCTTATCTGCAAGAGTGACATATCTATTTCATCTGTGGGTAGAGCAGCGAATGAGACTTTAGTTTGGCAATGTATCATTTAACATGATCTGTGACTTGATGATGAGAAGAAACATAGTGAACTGGAAACTACATGATGCATTTATCTTTTGAGCATTTCTTCTTATTAAGATGAGAAACTCGAAATATGCTTTTTAATTCTCAAGGCCCGGAAGACCACTAAATATGGAGAGAAGAAAGAGACGTATAAAAATCGGAACATTTATGTTGTTAAACTGTGATATATATCAAATTTCTTAGAAAGTAACTCCTTTCTAGTAAAAATTTTTTCCGAGAAAGTAGTTTCATTAGGAACTGCTATCATTGCAAAACTTATGAGTTATTATCTTTGTTTCATGTAAGTGATCAGTTCAGTGTAGCCCTCGGCAAACTTGTTTTGTTAAGATCAACTCTATTCTTACTAATTTTTCACTATAATAGGCTTATATCTCCAACCATAAACTGGGGAGGATATCAATAGCACCTATCTATTACATGTGATCTGAAATTTACGTCTTTACCTACTTATTGTAGTTATTTGTATACTAGTGCTTTAGCAGCATAAAATCTAACTGTATCCCAACTTTAAGAATCTTCGAGATCGTAACTTATGCAGAGAGATAAAAGAACAAAAAATGTAACTTACAGAGATAAAAACCGTCGAGGCTTCATTATTTCACTTAATATTTGGAAGCTTATGTTATACCTCTGTTATAGATGAGGATAAAAACTACATTTTCATTAAATGAATGAGGAAATAAATTTACTGAGAAGTATCGTGAGAAATTCAATTCTTTTCTGAAAATTGTTGTGGAATTATTAGTGAGAAACTTCTTTAGGAACTTTCACTTGACTAGAGTTAAAAATAAGGACATAATCTAACTGATATGATTGGACAAAATAGGAATACAGTAATAAGTGTGTCTCTTTATCAATTTGGTTGACCAAACAAGAAACAACCAACACATCAAAGAAAAAATGCTAAAAGTAAAGAAACAAAAACATTTTATCTATGTGGCATGTTGTAGGGCGGAGAACTCGTTCATCAATGTAAATGCAGTGCTAGTTCTATTGCGGTCTTTATATTTTTGCATATAATTTTTAGCATACGTTTTAGCAGAAAGCTTATTTGTGTTGCTCACAGAGACAGATTTGAACAGAGAAAAGAAAGTAAGGGACAAAAGTTAAGGGGACAGTCTAATTCTTGTCAGGGGCGGGGAATGCTCCTGTTGAAGAGAAGGAAATATTGCTTTCTAAAGTTACTTGGCTGAGTTAATTGCCATTGCCTTGCAGATCTTCGTGCGAAGCATCAACAGGATTTAGAAAATTTGAATCTGTTGACACAGCCTTTCAGAACACTCAAGCTTTTCAGTATGGCGATGATGCAGTATCTCAGGAAGTCGATAGCATATCTTTTGTCACATCGATGGTGTATGCTTTTCAGTACCATTGCTGTGCTTGCCTTAATACTGCTTGTGACAACCGATGGTCCTCATGTAAAGGTATGCCTCATCAATTTCAGCTGCTTTTGTAGTGGAGAAGGATAATTACTTTTACCATCACCAGAATATATGCGTGGCAACCCAAGGGTGTTGCGCTTGTGGTCAATGAAGTAGGAAAGGCCTTGGGAGACCAAGGTTCAAATCCCAATAAAGGCAAAAAAATACTATGTGACTTTTTCGATTTGCCTAATCCTTGATGGGGGCAGAGTTATCTGATATCTGTACTGAGGGAAGTAGCATGTACTCGGTGAAGTAGTCGAGGTGCATGCAAGTTCGCTCGGATACCACCTGTATCTATAGACACACACACACACCCCTACCTAAGAAAAAGAACTTTATTGCATGTTGCTGGAAGTTGACAAGTGGTCAACTCAGAGCTGAGTTTTCTGTTGTTACATCACAAGTGAACTGTTTATTTGGAGCTCTTTGACAATTTGGGTTATTTAGTTGAGTTAGAAATTGTCAGATATCTATTTTCCTCTACTTGTATGATACATCTGATGGCGGAAGGAAATGGGAGGGATATATCCCAATCTACAGAGAATTTCGGGATGCGGTTTTGATGAGATTGTAGTCCTTTGAGTCTAGTTTCTGGTGGTTCAAACCGTTTGACGTTCCGACATCTGAGCACAAAGTTATGACTGTTTTAGTGAAGAGTCGTAGCCATTCAACTAGTTTTGAAGACGCCGTTGTTTGGTTGTTTATGGTACCTGTATGTTGTTTTGAAACTCAAAGACTCGTCAATGCTAATTGGACATTTTATGTTGCAATGCAGCATGTTGAGGAGGTTCTTCGATATCTTAAGTTTGGATTATGGTGGGTGGCTCTTGGTGTTGCATCTTCTATTGGCCTTGGTACGCTGTTAGATTTTTTAGCTTCTTATGTTCTATATTAAAGGGCAACTTATCTACTCAAGTCTCCATAATAAGGAACTTGCTGATAGTAATGGGATTTAACTTGCTTCTTTCTAGCTTTTCCATACAAAACTTAGATCCTCTATTTTGTTGCCATGTTGCAGGGTCTGGTTTGCACACTTTTGTCCTCTATCTGGGCCCTCATATTGCTTTATTTACGATAAAAGCAATGAAGTGTGGGCGAGTTGACCTAAAAATGGCTCCCTATGATACAATACAATTCCAAAGAACTCCTCTATGGCTTCGCAAAGATTGTTCAGAGTTTGGGCCGCCTGTATTTTCATCTTCACATGGCACAAGTGTCCCACTTAGTAGTATACTGCCCCAAGTGCAGTTAGAGGCTATTTTGTGGGGCCTTGGAACCGCACTTGGAGAGCTTCCCCCATATTTTATTTCTCGAGCAGGTTCATCTCTTATGCCATTATGCCCATACCCGTGTCGAGTAGATCTGTTGACACCTCCAGCACAAACTGATTGTGAAGCTATTGATCCTAGTATCATAGGCAGCAATTCAATCTCAAGTCATAATGGAAATATCCACCTGTAATTTCACGAATAAAATAATTTCGGCATGTTGCTGATCCCCGGACCCCGCGCATAGCGAGAGCCTAGTGCACAGGGCTGCCCCTTTTATGTTGCCGATCTTGTTAATAGCAAATTGTAATTTGAAGATTTTAATCTTCAGGGTCCTTGTTGCTAATGTATTTCCATCACTTAATGCAGCAAGCCTCTCAGGTAGTAGAGTGGACGCAATGGAAGAACTAGATGCATCTTCTGAAAGTAATGGATTTCTAGCTACTCGTCTGACTCAAATGAAACGCTGGTTTCTTTCCCATGCACAATATTTGAACTTCTTCACAATTCTAATACTTGCTTCGGTTAGTCCAAAACTTTATTTAAATCTATCTTGTATTCATCCAGAAAACCATTGCATGGAGGATAAACTAGATGACCTTAGTTTTGCATGCGGATAATATGTTCCTAAAGCTAGACATTAGAGCATCACCTTGTCCCCCCAGAAAATAAAGTTGATTTTTTGTTGACCGCATATATAGATTTGGTTTCTAGTACATAAATATGTTTCTAATCTGCTAATGTCTCGGCAAATCACTGAACCTCCCATGACTAAACCCCAGAAAATATATACTGTTGTAACGGAAGTGCCTTTTGTAGGTTCCAAATCCTCTATTTGATCTTGCTGGCATAATGTGTGGACAATTTGGGATCCCATTTTGGGAGTTTTTTTTTGCAACTTTGATTGGAAAGGCTCTCATTAAAACTCACATACAGGTCAGTCAACTCTCCTTTTCTGCATTCATGATTCTCCACATCTTAGATGCTGTGTAGTTTAGTTTAGTTTTGGCTTAATGTAAAGATCTTGTCATTTGCCTCTTGAATACCTTTTTTGGACCGGTCAATTTATGAAAGAGCTGTGTTTTTTGACTATCCTTGTGCAGACTCTGTTTATAATCTCTGTTTGCAACAATCAACTTCTTGATTGGGTGGAAACCGAGTTGATTCGGATGCTTAGTTTTATACCTGGTTTTGAAACCATGTTACCAAACATCATTGCCAAGCTCCACTCCATGAAAGACAAGTATATGGCCACCAAAACACCTGTAACTTCAAATATAAAGGTAATAATTCATCTCTCTTTTACATGATTAAAGATTTCTGCTTGTGATATTTCATGATTCTCTTTTGCTGATTCAACAATCTATGATTCTTCTTCTTAATATAAACTCTTCATCTTGTCAGGTGAACAAATGGGATTTCTCATTTGCTTCAGTTTGGAATGGCGTGGTTACGATCATGTTACTGAACTTTTTCGTTAAGATTGTAAATGCTACTGCACAGAGATACTTGAAGAAACAGCAAGAAATGGAATTCACTGGTCTGAAGAACAAATCATCCTGAGGGCAACCAGATAACCCTCTTCATTCATTCAAATGGATTCATAGATTTGCTTTTCTTTCCAGTTTTTTCGTCGTTTTCCTTGTGGTCAGAAATAGGGTGAACAAAACGATTGGTAGCTTTGGTGATCACAATGGAAGGCTACTTAGAGACTCGGCACCAGCAAGTCCATTTCAGAAACTTTGTATAGAAGAAGAGTAGTCTCACATGTTCATTGACTATGTAACTTGAAGAGAAACATTATTTTTAGGGGTGCCAATGAAGTGCCATTTGTTGACAAAATTGGAGATGAGAAAGTTGGAAGCTCATTATTGAGCGCATGCTCATACCTTTAGAAAGTGAAGATACCTTTTTCTGCATTTATAAACAAGAATGTGTTTTTAAGTATAGCAATTAACAATGCTTTGCCCTAGCCTCTTTTCCTTTATCGATCATCCAACGAATATATCTTGATTATAACAGTTGCTTGCCATGGACAAATGATGTTTTGTACGTGCATGTGCTGATTATTTCTTCTTTTCTAAAATCATTATATGCTTGGATGTTGCATCTTCCGTGTTATTGTGTTTGCGTGGACAAGAGACTGTTTTGTACCGTGGTTGTGCGTTACTAAGCTATATTATCTTAAATCTTGTTCTGTTATATCAATCTTAACTATAACATTATTGCCAACAATTAATATTTAAAATTCATCAGAACACCACCTTATGTCCAAATTTCTCATGTATGTTGTATGTTACTTTCTCTTCTTTCCACGCAAACACGGAAAGATGTTCTAAAAAATAGTCTTTTAAGATAAAAAAAAATATCACCACTAAGTTAAGTTTGTCATACATCTTTAAGTCTCCTTATTACTGGAGAGTATCTCTTCCCTCATCTCAATAATCAAATTGCTTTTTATCCTAAAATATGATAAGCTATCTGGTACATATAATGCGGTTGTCAATTGTGACGTAACTCTTGTGCTGCTCCACTTATATGAATTTTCAAGCAACTTTTTATGATTTTCCATCATCTATCTAGAAGATTGAAATTGTGGGCGGGATTTTTTCATTCCTATACGATGTTTGAAATTTATTTATTAAAATTGTCCTAATTTTATATATTACTCGTTCTAAACAAGAATTACTTACAAATTATATATAATCCATTATTAGTACCTTAAATTAGGGGATTCAGTTACACTCTTTTTCTTTTTTCTCTCCTCTCCTCTATTCACTGCCCCCTCTCTCCACATACAAAATCTATTATTAGTGCCTTAAATTAGGGGATTCAGTTATACCTTTTTCCTTTTTCCTCTCCTCTTCTCGTTTTCTATTCTCTGCCACCTCTCTCCATATACAATAGTTTGAGGGAATCAATGCATTAATAATCGAATTACCAGACATGATGCTGACAATTTGGATTCACGCCCGTTCTATTCACACTTTAAATTAATTTTATGATCTCATTGCTTTAAGAGCTGGTTGGGGATGATTTGTACAGTTTCATACGTGTTCTCCACAATCATTTCTTGTGAAGATATAGATCAAATCTCTCATAGTGTGTGGGGGGGAGGGGGAGGGGGGAGGGAAGATATATTGTGAAGGATGAAGAATGTACATACCAGAAGCCCCAAAACTAGAATGCAAACCTGACACAAATTAATAACTCATCAAGTAACTTTATCAATACTTCAAAAGTTGTACATAAATTATATTCGCAACTCCATTATTTGGATTTAGCGCTCATTCTGTTCATAACTTCATTATATTCATATACAGTAAATATTCATGTAGAGTGGCATCTATCAAGAAGAGATGTTCTGGGTTCAACGCCCATTGACCAGCAATTTGTGTTTATCCCTCAGCGCCAAACCAAAACAATAGAGACATTGACTATAGACAATATCTAAATGAGATAAGTTAAATGTTGGAATATTCAAATTTGATATATCTATAACATATAAACTAAATAAATTTTGTACAACTAATTATATAGTATACAACTTATTTATAATTTATCTACAACTTTCATACATTATTTTTACCCAATACAACTACCACATCAAACAATTTAAATACAATTTTCAAATAAATTTTATACAATATGTCTTCTGTATGTATTTCGTAAAAGATTTGTATATATTTTGTATGTGGCGTGTTCTTTTTTATCTCTGAAATTTCAATCAAAACTTCCTCTCTTAATACAACTTTATGTAAAAAGATAGTATTTATAACTTAAAATACAAATTTCATACAACAATTCATACATTTTACAACTATTTTTAACCATACAACATTCAAATGAAAAAATATATAACTACAATAGAATACAAATTAAATACAATTTATAATACAACTTTAATACAATTTTGTAAGTATATTGTATGTCATGTGTTCTTCTTCTTCTTCTTCTTCTTCTTCTTCTTCAATCTGAAATTCAGCAAAAATCAAGTCTAATATTCACCAAACACCGTCAAAATTGAGATATAAACTCCAAACAATATTCCCAATTGTTTGCAACAACACCCAATTCAAACAAATAATGATTTTTCATTTTTGAAAACCCATATTTGAATTCAAAGCTTCAAAGCTTTTTAATGGCTGTTAATGGTGGAGAGTCAAACACCTTCAGAATTTATTGATTGACAATTTCAATTTCAACACCAATTGTGCAACATGAAAGAAAATTGCTAAGTTAAAGCGATTGAAATCCGTTGATGAATTCCATAAAACCATATACAACATGAAAGGATAAAAATTAAAGAACATAATTGGGGAAAGAACAGAGAAGGAGAGATAAAGAGATGAAGAGAGAGAGAGAGAACAGATGATTCCTTATTTAATTCTTAATATAAATGGATACTTATTTAAAACTAATTTGTATATAATTAGTAAATTATATATGACCTTGTAATTAAGTTAAAATTTAATTAGATACTACATATGTAATATAGAAAGGTAAAAATCCCTTTCCCTTTTTGTTTTTGGGGTATAGACTATAGATAAGTAAAATAAATTCAAACAGTGATCGAGAGGTAAGTAAAACCCGAATTACGTGATAATGCTGTTGGAAGAGTTGTTCCTTTTGTCAAACAAACACGCCTGTGTGATTTCTTTTTATTCGCTTACTGTTTGGTAGACATAATTATTCAGTATTATGCAAGTAAAAGATAACAAATATTTCATGAAATAATTGAGATGCGTGCACGTTTGATAGGACGCTATTGTTAGAAGCAAAAATAGTAGTAGTTGTTTCTCTGTCATTGGACTATCCGTTGAAGGCATTTAGTTCAAGACACTTCGTTAAAACTTAAAACATTGGGATGTTGAGATTTGTGAATATAGTAGATGTCATCATCACTTGCGCAATCTTTGTTTTATACTATTATTCTATTAATAGTCAGTAATCATCGCTTAAATCACGATAATTAAACCCCCGACCATTTGTCATTTTATAAGTTCAACCCTAATTAAACTCACATTGCTCTTCGTGTCCACATGGCATAAGATCCTAATTAATACTACTACTATCGTTAATTTAATTATTTAATTCTTAAATAATTATCCTGATTTAAAGCATAATCTGAGTAGTTTCCTCCAGGCCAGATGATTTCATTAACAAAACATATTTGATTCCTTTGCCTTCAATAAGAATCCAAAGATAATATGGCGATGTTATCTATTAAACTAATACGTTAGAGATAGAGTTATCTTCACTTAATAAGCCTTTGTCCCCTTCTCCCATATTTTATTTATTCATATAGGACAACTAATGGAATGTTAATTAGTTGGTTTCAACCTAGGGCTCCCTATAATCAAGATGTCTAATCTCAATTAATCCAAAATGGATATATTCTTGTGTATGTAATTTATATTTTCTATACAGCGCCCTCGCCCCCTCTAGGGGGCTGGGGCGGGTGGGGTGGGGGAGACAAGAAAGCAACCGCTTTTCAAAAAAATTAAGTAATGATGAATTATATATAATGAAGTATGTAGGGTCTCGAAATATGCATTAATTTAAAAAGTTAATAATGGGGTCCAATTTGCTTAGTGACTGAAATGTGGGACTTTCTCGGTGGGTGATTTCATTGTCAGGAACCACACTAAGGTTTTAATAATAATTGGTGGTAGATCCAATGTTTGTTTCCTATTTAGTGAAAATAACAAGTAAATTCCTTTTTTTATTGTTATATTACTTTTTGACAATTACCACCTTTTTGAAGATCTTCTAATTATTTCAAGAGATTTTGTCACACCATAATTTTCTGTATCTTCTTCTTACGTAACCTCCTTTTATTATGTGCTAATACTTTATTTTCATTTTATCATTAATTCATTTTGTATGATTTATTTTATAGTTACATACAATATTCATTAATTATTAGTAATTTAATTTCTTTAATTTTATTAGATCTCAAGTTTCTTATTTTCTAAGAAAACTTAAGTTAGAATCATAATTAATTTTCTAAACCCAAAATAATAGGAATCCTTTTTTTAGTTTTAAAAATGTTGGCACTATAAAATATAAACTGAAATTAAAGGGATTATATTTGCAATTTTGATGAAAGATTCGAATATCTCGTGTTTTTAGAGGAGCCATACCCGCCATTTTTTAATGTTCCGTAGGAGCTCCTTCAATTTGCTCCCACAGTGACTCGAACTCACAAGGTTAAAGTCAAAGGTGAAAGAGACTTACACTTGAGCAACCTCTCTTGTCCCAATATCTTTATATATTTGACTTTTTTATTCAAATTTAATTTTTGTCTCTTTTGGGGTGTGGAAGGTGGGAGAGTTAAATTTATTATTGCATTATACTTTAGTATACTTTAACATACCTCATTTGAAAACGGCATAGCTTGACTAACTGAATATTTGAATTAAATTTGTTCAAATTAGCTTGATAGAGACCTAATCATCTAAGATGAGAATTCCCTCAAGGGAGTCACCTACAAACCTAATAATTGGAGTAGTATGCTTAAGATCAACGTTCAAAATACAACAATGTCGATTAATTAAATCAATCTATCTAAGTTTTGATGGACAAAATTATTACATACATGTGCCTATGAGAAATAACATGTCATTAATAAATTAATCGAGGTGAGTATAACCGTATAAATTGGCCCAAATCACCATTATGACACATTAACAAATGAATCAAATCTTAGTTGAACATTGTGTTAAAAAATAAAAAAATATATAATTATTTAGTTATTAAATAAGGAATCTTCGTATAGACTATGTAGCCCCTCCACATAACGATACATTAAAAGCCTTGCATATAAAGAAATGCGTCAATGCGTGCGCCATATTTAATAAACTTACATTATGGGGCACATAATTTATCTTATTAGTTATACATCTTCAACAGATTCAAATATTCCCTAAATTAAGACTTCCCATGTGCATTAAGGTTTAGCTCCATTTCTACTTGTTTGTTAATTACTTTGCTATGTGTTCATATCAAGTGTTTGTAAATATCAGGTTTCCATTATCTACATCTTAACACATAAGAAAGACAGCTCCATTATTAAAAAAACTAATCTCATGATACGTGCGTTGCGTATATACCTCATGTTTAATGAGTATAAAGATTTTTTTAAAATATAAATATTACAAAAAAAAATATGGTTGAGCTATAAATTAATATTGAAAAAAAAAAGTGTAAATTTTCAAAAAAAAAAGATCCTATTCAAATAATTTCACTTTAATTGAAACAAATCCCTGAAAAAGGAGGTGTGACATTGTGTAGTTTCCTCATTACTTTTAACGCTCAAAAAAAAAAACTAATATATTTATAGAAACATACCAAAAATATAAAATATTTGCGGGTCATTTAGCCATAGAATATCATTTACTCCCTTTATTTTATTTATGTGCTATAATTTTCTTATTATTCTGTTTCAAAAAGACTGACGCGTTGCTAAATTTGAAATCATTTTTTATTTTACCTTTAATGAGAATTTTTTTAGCCAAACTAATTAAAAGCCCCGCAAAATTTTTTATCCTCTAAAATTTTTAAGCTCACAAGTTTTAAAAGTATTACTTTCTTTCTTTCTTAAACTCCGTACCTAGTCAAACTGTATCACATAAATAAAATAAAGGATTATCGCTGTTAGCCAACAAAACGTCACCAATGCAAAAGATTCATGAGAAAAGAATTTATAGTGGGTGTGGTTAGAATTCATTAGAAATACATGGAGGATGCAAATGCTCCTATATTGGTTCTGATTCCGCTCAAGTTCACTGGGCCAGAGAATTATGCTCTATGGAGTAGATCAATAAAATTGGCACATCATAGTAAAGGCAAGCTTAGATTTGTAGAGGGAACCCGTGTCAAGGCGACATACAAAGGAGAATTAGCAAAGCAATAGGAGAAATGCAAAACGATAGTGCTATCATAGATTGGAAGCACTGTTTCGAGTGAATTGATGTCTAGTATTGTGTATGCTTCAAATGCGAAAGAAGGTTTGGAGTGAGTTGAAGGAGAGGTTTGACACATCGAACTTGATGAGAATTTATCATCTCTGGACAGAAACTGCAACCTTGCAACAAGGTACAGACTCTGTATAGCTATTACTCGAAGATGAAGGATTTATAGGATTAACAAGATGTGCTGGCTCCTCTACCTTCATGTAATTGCAAAGAGTCTAGACCATAAATTGAACATCTAAAATCACAACGTCTGTTGCAATTTCTGTGGGGATAAATAAAGCTATAGCAATATGAGAAGTAACCTCTTGCTAGGAGACCAGTAGTATTAGTGAATGAGGCTTATGCCACTATGATTCAGGAGGAAAGTCATCGATCCTTAGGAGTGGTTGACATGAACAAGCATCCTCTAACCATGTTAGCAGAGCAAAATCAAAGATTCAAACCTAAGAAGCCAGGTCTTATCTGTGAGCATTGTGGATACAAAGGATGCTTAAAGGAAAATTGTTACAAAATCATTGGGTATCCCTAGGATTTTAAGAGCAAGAAGAAGAATGTGACACCTACTGGTTTCAAACCTTTTACTAGCACCACTACAACAGCAAACAATGAATCATCCTCTAAAAGGACACTCCACAAGATATTTTTTCACATAGCAACAATACCATACAGTTACTGAGCATGTTGGATAAGTCTTCTTCGAGTGAATGCAAGAGAAACATGGCAGGTATATTCTCACTACTATCCAATGCTTTTGCATGTGAATAGATTGTAGATTCAGGGGCCTCTCATCACATACACCCTGTAAAAAACTAATAACAGCTGTTAAGACTCTAGGAGATTAAAGTAGTAGTAAAGTACAAGTACCAACTGGTAGTAGAACTCACATTTCAAGTGCAAGGGAGACAATGATTTTGGGAGATCATAAGATACACAATGTGTTACACGTACCAGAATTCAAATTTAATCTACTGTCGGCTTCCAAAATAACTAGGGAACTCTCTTGCTTGGCCACGTTTTCTCCTGATTTCAATATATTTTAGGGACTCTTCAATGGCAAGCTAATGGAGATTGGTGGAGAGAGAGATGGTTTGTACATTCTATAAGAAGGAATAAAGCTTGCAGTAGGAGCAACTGCTTTCAAAACAGACAACAACGGAAGATTATGGCATTGGAGATTGGGCCACCCATCAGTTAGTGAAATGCATCATGTACCATCACTCAGAAGCCTAGTTGACAGTAACATTCAGGATAGTTGTGATATTTGTCCCTTAGCTAAACATAGTAGACTGAAATTTCCTAGTAGTAATAATAAAATAAATATCCCTTTCTAACTTATGCATCTAGATATATGAGGTCCATACTGGAAACCTACATATAATAGAAAATATTACTTTGTATTGTGGATAATTATAGTAGATACACTTGGATATATTTGATACAGTCTAAATGTAAAGTATTTGTTGTGTTGATAAATTTTCTTTCTATGATTAATAACCAGTTCGGAATGAATTTCAAGATTTTAAGAACAGACAGTGGGACAAAATTCTTTAATGCTAACTGTAATGAATATTTAGCTTCTATTGAATTATACATCAAAGTAATTGTCCTTATACTCCACAAAAAAATGGAACAGTGGAGAGAAAGAATAGGCATATATCTGAAGTAGCTAGATTTCTAAAATTTCAAAGCTCCATGCCAATTAGATTTTAGGGAGACTGTATCAAAACTGCAGTCTATCTTATTAACAAACTGCCATCAACTATGTTGGAAGGGAATACACCTTATGAATTGTCGCTTGGAAGTGAACCTAAACTAGAGCATCTGAGGGTGTTTGGTTGTCTTTGCTGTGCAAGTAGATTACCTAGAACTGACAAGTTTTACAACAAGAGCAAGAAGGCTATCCTGATTGGTTATTTAGAAACTCAAAACGGGTATAAACTATATAATTTGGAGGATAGGCAACTCTTTGTCAGTAGAGATGTTACTTTCAAAGAATTCATATTTCCTTTCAAAGAAGATCCACACAAAGATACTTCAAATATATTTTTATTCAGGAAATCAATAACTACTCAACCATGTGAGGAACGATATTATGTTATTCCTCATCCTACTCAAACAATTACAGAACCATTACCTCAATATGCAGTGTCAGACTCACAATCTCGTCCTAAAGGTAGTGAAGGTAATACGCGCCAGTATAATCTGAAGCATCATTAGATTCAGCTACCCCAGCTACGGGATTGGAACTTATTGAAGAGTCAGTTAAGGCTATCTCACAAGTTGAACAACCAGAAGTGGCAGTTCCTACGCCTGATGAAGCACCTGGAACTAATTAGGAGGCAATTTCTACCGGACCAAGCAGAGTATCTAAGCCACCTATTTGGCTTAGTGATTATGTCACAACAATCAAGCTAACTGCTTATTGCTCTTATCCCATCTCCTAGTATATTACTTATTCTCACCTATCTTCTACCTAGGGGTGTACATGGACCGGATTAGTTCGATTTTTATCAAAACTCAACCAAACCAACTATATATTGGTTTGGATTGGTTTGGTTTTTTTTGGGTTTTTCGCGTTTTCTGTTACATGAATATTATTTCAATCTTACTTTAGTAAAGTTACTGATAGAATTTTGATAAGTGAATATATGTTTAGTAAAAACTGAAAAAGGGACAAACATATGATCTATTAAAATATTCCTAGAGAATATTTTTAGTAACACATGATAGTTTTTTCTTAGTCATCTAACAATAATTTTTTGGTGATGTACGCTTTCAAGCTTAACAGAATTTAATAATTAAATATAAAAATCAATGTGATACCTAAATAACGATATGTTCTATTTAATTTTAAATTATCAAAATACCATTTCAAATTCAAAAAAGATATAAAAATTTAATTGATCTTGACATATGAATATGGAAGAACAAAGAGATTGACACATTCAATAAGATTTGATAAGAAAGTGATGATACAACCCATTATTTAAAGTAAATAAAAATGGATTCACTTCATAGTTCTATTAAACATTACATTCCATTAGAGGATCCCAAATATTTATCGATATTCTTTAAAGAAAATTATATATAAAGTCTTAAAAGTATATATAAAAAATATATATTTATATGTCGGTTTGGTTCGAATTTTTTTACTCAATACCAAACCAAATCAAAGAAAACCTTATCGAGTTTTTTAAGCAGTTTTGTTTGACTTTTCAATTTGATGCGATTTTCCGGTTCAGTTTGAACACCCCTACAGTTCTACCCATCAAACATATTTAGGTTCATTCTCCACAGCCACAGAACCCAAACCTTTAGAGAAGCTTCTAAAGATCAGAGATGGGTAGAGGCTATGCAATAAGAGATTGATGCTTTGGAAGGGAATCATACATGGGAGTTGGTGCCTCTACCAGTAGGAAAGCAAGACATAAGTTCTAAATGGGTGTAAATACAAGGCCAATGGTGAACTAGACAAGTATAAAGCAAGACTAGTGACAAAATGTTACACATAGAGGGAAGGTTTGGATTGTCATGAATCTTTCTCTCCCGTTACCAAGATGGTTACTGTCAGGACTGTGACTAGCGTGGTAGCAACTAAGGATTGGCATTTGTGTAAAATGAATATGAATAATTTCTTCCTTCAAGGTGACTTATAAGAAGAGGTCTATATGAAACTTCCATAAGGGTCTCACAGACAGGGGGATTCTAGAGTATGTAGATTGTTAAAGTCCTTGTATGGGCTTAAACGAGCCTCTCGATAATGGAACTTCAAATTGACTTCTGCTTTAATAGAAGCTAGTTACTATCCAAGCTCCCATGATTACTCCTTGTTTACCAAGCAAAAGGGAGTGGACATTGTGATCATCTTGATCTATGTGGGGTCTTCTAATTAATTGGAGCTCCAAGGACATGATTCATGAGGCAAAATAAACTATCCAGGACAATTTTAAGGTCAAAGATTTAGGGTAACTTAAATACTTTCTGGGGATTGAAGTGATGAGGTCTAAATGTGGATCTTACTTAATCAGAAGAAGTATGTTGTGGAGTTGATTTCTGATATAGGATTATGTGGAGCCACGCTAGCTTCCACCCTATTAGAATAGAATATCAAGCTAACGACAATAGACTATGCTGGAAGGTTTGATGATTTATCTTTGGAAGATATTAGCAGTTACAAAAGGCTAGTAAGCAAGCTGATTTATCTGACCATCAGTAAGCTAGATATTTACTTTGTAGTGCAAGTTTTGAGCCAATTCATGCAACCATCTAAACAATCATATTGGGAAGCTGCATTAAGAGTGCTCAGATATATAAAAAAATGCTCCTGGTTTAGGAGTATTCTTGAAGAAAAGTTCAATTACAGAACTGATTGCCTTTTGTGATTCTGATTGGGCAGCTTGTCCCAATACTGGAACGTCAATCACATGCTATGTAATCAAGCTGGGTGATTCCTTGATCTCATGAAAATCGAAGAAGCAGTAGACTGTAAGCAGAAGCTCAGCTGAGGCTGAGTATAGGAGCACGACAGCGGCTGTAGTAGAGATTATATGGCTAGTTGGGCTTTTAAAGGATCTCAAGATTTTAGTTTCCACACCAGTACAACTCTGCTATGATAGCAAGGCAGAAACTCGAATTGCGGCTAACCCCACCTTCCAGGAACGTACCAAGCATATTGAGATCGATTGTCACTTTGTCCAAAAGAAGATCCAGATCTCAATTGGCAGATTTGCTCATCAAAGGATTAAGTGTTACTCAACACCATACTCTTCTTTTCAAGCTGGTTGTGCTTGATGTATTTCACCCACCCATCTGAGGGGAAGTACCAGAGATATTAACAGTTGAAATAAGTTGTTAATAAGCTATTAGAAGTTAAGCTGTTAGATAGTTAGATTGTACGTGAAGTGCACGTCAAAGTTGAATGCACTGAAGTATGTATGTGTGTGTGTATGTGTGTGTGTGTGTGTCTCTATATATATATATATATATATATATATTTATTCACTTGTACTCTTTTTAGAGAGATAATGAAAAATATCTTTCTATTCTTCTTCCCAATTTCTTCTCTCCAGAATGTATGTATGCGATTCTATCTCTCTTCTCAATTTAGATCATAAGTGAGCACAATTTATGTGACGACCCGATAGGTCATTTTGATTATTAGCCCTCCGTGTTTTGCGACCTTCATTAGCTTCGTTTGATATTTCTTGATTTGCGAGGAACAAAGCAAGATACTCCAGGAAAGCAAGCTAAATCATAGGTGCGAAAGTTTCCCTACAAAAGGGGCTGGCTTCAACAACCCATAAGGGACGGCTTGCCAAGCTACACAAACAGTTAATTTGTTTATAGTCGCAAAAGTTTTCCTACAAAAAGGGGATGGCTTCAACAACCCATTCATGGACGACTTGCCAAGCTACACAACTCATAAAACTTTTGTACTATAACCAACGTTAGCTGTTCATAACTCAGAAAACTTTCGTACTACAATAAGCTAAATTTCAAAGAGTATTCTTACTTTATTTTCATACATGGACCGGCCTTTCCATCCATTCGAAAGAAAGAACAAGAGGAAAATTTAGAAAGCACTCATATATAATATATCACAAGAGATTTACAAAGGTTACACGATGTTTACAAGATGGTTTTTAAGATGGTTCTAAGATGATTACAAGATGATTTCTAAGGTGATTACCAGATGATCCTACAACTACTACAAGGCCTCCTTTATATAGGACTAGGAGGTTATTACAAGACAAACTTTCTGGATAAAACAAACCTATCTTACATGGCAAACTTATCTACAAGCGGGTCTCTTTCGGCATGTGAAGGACTTTAGGCAAAACAACTAAAAACACCTGAAAACATGTGAACGGGGTGAAATATACATGGTGTAGCATGTGAAAGTATGAGGGAGCATGTGACACCATGTGAAAGTATTGTGTTGCATGTGACGAAGCATGTGGGGGCATGTTGAAGCATGTGAAAATAAGGTGAAGTGGGGCTCGGATAGTATGGAAAGATGTGAAAACTTGTCTTGGCATGGGTAGAATATTTTTTGAGGGTTTTTTGGTATGTAATGTAGGATTATGGTGGGATTAGCAGGGATTAAGATAATTATCCTTTATCGATCACAGAATTGTCTTCCAGACATCTTTTCGAAGATCTTGTGAAGTAACGCCTGGAACTTGACGGTTCTTCCCTGCCATGTTTCTTCTCCTTTGGATTGAGAGATGTAATCCGCAACTTTAATCTGGAAATGTCATGAGTGATCTTTTCTCGGATGACTTCATATGGTGTTTGATATTCTTTTGCTGCTTCCCGGACTCTTTCCCAGTGAGGATCAGTATTGGTATAATTCCAGCTTGCCCAATCTTTTGGCCATATCTCTTTCGGGATGCACCTATTTTGCTGAAAAAGGATTCGTTGTGCCTCGCTATATTCTTCCTCCATTAATAAAATGGACACGGGAAATTTCCACCAGAATGATGCCTCTGCTTGCGCCTGGACTTTTCCATTAATGATCTTTACTAGCTTATAAAACATGAATATCTTTGCTGCGTAGGAATCGCTGAAACATTTTTTTTCAATATCTTGTAGGCTTGAACCATAGTAAAAATACTCTAAGGGCTGATGCAATGGTATCAAAATCCTTGAAGACGTTGCATTTGAATTCCATGAAAATATAATACTGGTGGTATAGGTACCAGAAAAACCATAGTAGTTCTTGTGGAAAGTCTTTGGCTTGAGCTATGAATATATGGCAGAACGGATATTCTGGATTGACACCATAAGGCTTGAGAATGGATCCTCCATATTGCCGGAAAACTTGGAGCTCATAATAAGTTCTTCTTTCCATAATAATTGATGGAGCAAAGGGATCCATGAGGTTAAACAATTTCGGTGGATGATCTGTTGGCTTTAATGAACTTGTTCCCGGTGTATTTGAAAACATAAAGATGTGGCTAATTGGCTTCAGTTTTGCTGGGGAAAATCTTTTTGAGAATTCTTCCGGTCGCGATAGAAAATCTGCGAGAATATTATCCTTTCCTTTTAGGTGCTTGACTTGAAACTTATATGGAGAGAACCATTGAGCCCATCTGAGAATCTGAGGATTGGGGATAATTTTTGAATTTATCCGGATCATTTTTGGGAAAGCTTTCATATCCATTTCTATTAGAAATTCTATATGAATAAGGAAGAAATTGAATTTCTTGATTCCATTCTTTACTGCAAGAATTTTCTTGAAAGTGGAGTGATAATGTTGCTCGGCATCTTTAAACTTTCCACTGGCGTATCTGCATATTTTCCGCTGGCCATCTTTTTCTTCAAATAGAACAGCACTCCAATACTCATGGCTGGCATCAGTTTGCAGTATCTTCTTTCTATCTGATGGGATATAGAGACACTTGACATTTTACGTATCTCCTTTATTTTTCTGACTGCTTCATCCTGTTTCTCTCCCCATGATGGTGCATTTTTCTTGAGCATTTCTGTGAGCGGTAAAATGTATGTAGAAATATTTGGGATGAAATCTCTTACATAATTTATTATACTTAAGAACTGTTGGATCTGCTTTGTTGTGAGGTTGGTATCCGGAAATTTAAGTAAGTCCTGACATATATTTGGTCCTGGACTGTATTTACCTTGGGCAAAATGCATTCCAAGAAAATCAATCTCATTTTGAGCAAGAATCATCTTTTTTGCTGAGAGCATGATTCCGTACTGTGTTACTAATGTCTTAAAGTGACGAAGCAAGTTGACATGTTCTTCTAATGTATCACTAAATAATAGGATATCATCAATGTAAACTAAGGAGGTATGGAGGATGGGTTGGAAGATTTTTATCATGGCTTTTTGGAACAAGGAGGGTGCAGTTTTCAACCCGAAGGGCATGACTTTCTACTGGAAGTGATGAACGGGGATGCAAAATCCCGTTTTGGGTCGTTCTTCAGGGTGGATTCCCAATTGCCAAAATCCAGATTTTAAATCAAACTTGGAAAAATATTTGGCCTTGGCTAAGTGGGAGAAAAGAGTGAGTTTTTTTGGTATGGGAAATTTATCATCTTGGAGGAAATGGTTTAGTGACTGGTAATTAATAACTAACTTGAGTTTTCCTCTTGTCTGCTCAGCTCTTTTGTTGACATAAAATGCTTCGCATGCCCATTGTGAATCCGACGGCTCTATCAAATCAAATTCCAAAAGTTCTTCATATTCTTTCTTTGCAAGCTGAAAATGATCTGGATTCATGCCTGAATGACTGGCCTTTGTCGGATTGATGTTTTCATTTTTCCTGAAAGGGAGCTTGATAAAAAACTCTTGGTTTTTTCATAATGGGCTTTTTCCTTTCTTCATGAAATCCTTGTGGGATTCAGCACATGAATGTTCAATGAGATTTTGCTCAATCTCTTTGATTTGTTCGTCATTGGTGATTTGGAATAGCCTTGGAATCTCAGAATAAGGTCTGAACTGCTTTTTAAAAGCTATCCCGTTAGCCTTGATTTGGAGTTGATCTCTAAGTTGCCTGTAAATGTCGAATCCAATAATAAGATCTTTTCCTGGCACATAAGACCCTAGCAGCTTGGTTCTGTACTTCAACGCTGGAAAGAACTCAATTGTGACCGGGTGCTTTGTAATGACGGTTGTGGTTAAGATTGCATTTGATGCAGTGTTGAAATCTTTAAAATGCGGCACCCATTGATCTTCAGGGAGAATAGCAGGATTTATGAGTGAGGAAGCAGCTCCGGTGTCGATGATGTTGGAAAACGCATTCACGAAATTGAAGCACTACTGACTTTGCATTTTTGTTGTAGGTTTTGACAATCAACAAACCGCCGAGATTGCTATGGACTTCGTTGGGACTACGAGTCAAGCTTTCAAGACGTTGGATACAAGTCGATGAATGGAACAAGTCGTTAGAGCAAAAAGATTGAAGTTGGAAGATCAAAAGATAGAAGACCGAAGACGTTGTCTTGAGTCTCAATGTGATCTCGAACCGACTCTCGTTTTTAAGAACTTGGCTCAAAGTCTAAAAACGATTTCATAATATTAAAATAAACATTGAAAAATTTTCAAAACAATCAAATTGTTGGGTACCAGGCCAACAATCGATTGTCTAGCCAAGACAATCGATTGTGGGATAGTATTGTTGGACACTGGCCAACAATCGATCGTCTGGCATAGACAATCGATTGTTTTGTTCAAGAGGACTCCAACAATCGATTGTCTGGCATTGACAATCGATTGTTGTGTTCCAGTGGACTATAACAATCGATTGTCAGGTCCAAACAATCGATTGTCATATTACCGTTGGACCCCAACGGCTAGTTTTTAATGACAATCGATTGTTTGTAGTTAACAATCGATTGTTTGCAAGGGACAGAATAGTTTTGTCCTCTAGATCTTGTTTTCAAGATAGATGTTGAAATGGGAGCCTAGCCAATGTTCCCAACAGATACCTGAGGCTTTTGGGTTATAAATAGACCCCTTCAAGCCTCATTTGAAACACAACACTTCTTCATAATCATAAGATCTTATTGCTTTAAGTTTTCATAATCATCTAAGCTATTTTGAGCCATTTCTTGAAGAAAAGAGTTGTGTTCTTGAGCGTAAACTATTTCACTCTATCTACTCTTTTGAGAGAACACTTTTTGAGTGGTTTGTGTGTTGTCCTACACCTTTGGGAGGTTGTCCCTTGTTGTAGTTAGGAAGAGATTCTTCCTTGGTTGTTGACGAAGCTTGTGTGACTCAAGTGTTCGTGTTGTAAATGGTTTGTTAGGCACCCGGAAGCTTAACGAAGGTAGTGGAATACTCGAGAGAGTCTCTCAAGGAGTGGACTAGCTACAAGTTGTAGTGAACCAGTATATATCGGTGTGTTCGTTCTTCTTTTAATTCCGCACTTTATCCTTCGCTCTTTTATTTTCGCACTTACGCTTTTAATTTTTCATTTATCTTGCGAAATTTTTTAAACGTTCCTTACAATGCTATTCACCCCTCCTCTAGCGTTGGGCGTATTTTTTAACAATTGGTATCAGAGCCCAATTCTCTTCAAGCCTTAGCCGGTTGAGAAAACGATATAATGGCTTCTTCTACACTTATTGAAAGGAACGTATGAGGATATATGTACGAGCCACCGACTTCAAATTATGGCTAATCATCGAAAACGGTGAGGAACCAATCACCAAGAAGGTTGGCGAGGAGACGGTTCCTAAATCGGAAAAAGACTACTCCGATGAAGATATCAAGAAGGTTGAAGCTTATGCACGGGCTGTCAACATGCTTTATTGTGCCGTGAATCCGGATGACTACCGGAAAATCTCAAGGTGCAAGACCGCCAAGGAGATGTGGGATAAAATTGAAATTACCTACGAAGGTACGTCTCAAGTCTGAAAGGCTAAGATTGATCTCCTAACCCATGAGTATGAACTTTTTAGGATGAAGGATGATGAAAAGATTGAGAAAACCTTTGAACGGTTTTCAAACATCATCAATGATCTTGATGCTCTTGGGAAAATCTACTCCGAAGAAGAGCTTGTGAGGAAGATACTCCGAAGTCTCAAACCAGAGTGGCAATCTAAGGTGGACACAATCCAAGAAACCGCCACCTCCACCAAGGTCACTTATGATGGGCTTAGAGGTAACTTCATCACTTATGAAACTACTCACCTCAACAAGCCCATGGTCTTTGATGATGACAACAAGAAGAAGAACTTGGCAGTCAAGTCATCAACCTCAAGGGAGGAGGTCTAGGAGGCCAAGGACTCTAGTAGTGATGATGAAGAATATAGCATGGTCATCAAAAAGTTTCACAAATTCATGAGAAGGGAACAAGAAAAGAAGACCAAGAAGAAAGCACCTCCAAAGTGCTACAGCTGCGTAGAAGTTGGGCATATCAAACCTTATTGCCCAAATGCCAAAGCCAAAAAGAAAAAGCCCAACAAGAAGCAAAGGGCTTTCATGTCTTGGGAAGAAGATGACTCTGGCAACGAGTCAAGCGTTGGAGAGGAAGTCGCTAATCTTTGTCTCATGGCCATTGAGAAGAGTTTGGTACCAAACTTCCGAATGACTCTTATACTTTGGAAGAATTACAAAAAGCTCTTGAAGAACTCTATGAGGAGTTTGTTGGCATTAAAAACAAAAATAAATCTTTGAAGAAAGAACTCTTGGACTCCGGAAAAGAGTTAGAAAAATTGACAAAAGATAATGAGAAACTCAAAGAAGAAAATAAATTTTTTGGAAAAAGAAGTGCCGACAAACCCGAGAGCTCAAGTGGTTCTTGTAAATCTTGCAAATCCCTTAAGGCTCAAGTTGAAAAGTTAGAGGCAACTCTTGACAAATTCAACAAGCCTCAAAAGGATTTGAACCTTATTTTAGATCAAGTTCATGTTGCTAAAGAAGGACTAGGCTATAAGAAAAATAAGGGCAAAAACAAGAACAAAGTTAGGAAACAACCTTGTCAACCTAAAACCCAACCTAGGGAAGAGTCAAGTAAAACAAGTGATAGCCAATCTAGTAAGGATGAAACTAGGATCACTAAGACTAGACCGCCTAGAAAGAAAAATACTAGGCCTAATAACCAAATCACTAGAAAGCCTAGAAACAACAACCATAGGAGAAATGAAGTAGCAAAACCTAGGCAAAACTTTTATAAACCCAGTGCATACTACTCTCCTAGGTACATGTGGAACCCAAACGTAGTTTGCCACTATTGTGATAGGGTAGGCCACATAGCACCAGTTTGCTACTCTAGACATAGGCACTTCACTCAAAGTGACACACACTATTATGCCACTAACCCTAGAGGACCCAAAAACACTTAGGTACCTAAACCCCATCATTAAATTGATTGCAGGCGTGCTTGAAGGCATCAAGTGTACTTTGGTACCTTGATAGCGGATGCTCCAAGCACATGACCGGTGATGCATCTAAGTTTTTGAGTATCAAACCAAGAGAGGGAGGACATGTCATCTTTGGTGACAACAACAAAGGAAAAATTATCGGCATTGGTTCGGTCGGTAAAAATCCTTCCTCCTCTATTGATGATGTTTTGTTGGTTAAAGGTCTTAAACACAACCTCTTGAGCATAAGTCAATTGTGTGACAAGGGGAATCGTGTTACTTTCAGTTCTAAGACTTGCACCGTAGAATGCCTTAGTGACAATGAGGTAATTCTACGAGGCGATAGAATTAATAACATTTATATGATTGACTTAGAAGGTACTTCATCAAATGTTGCTAAGTGCCTTATGAGTAAAGAGGAAGAAACATGGCTATGGCATCATAGAATAGCTCATATCAACATGGGTCACTTAAACAAATTGATCTCCAAAGACTTAGTAATTGGCATTCCAAAACTTAAGTTTGAAAAAGACTCCGTTTGTGATGCGTGTCAAAAGGGAAAACAAGTAAAGGCATCTTTCAAGTCTAAGAATATGGTTTCTACGACTAGGCCTTTACAACTTTTGCACATGGATCTCATCGGACCTTCTAGGACGAAGAGTTTTGGCGGCAATTACTTTGTCTTTGTCATTATTGATGACTATTCTAGGTTTACATGGACATTGTTTCTTACTCACAAAAGTGAGGCATTTGATGTTTTTAGAATATTCACTAAAAAGGTTCAAAATGAAAAGAATTGTAACATAGTAGCCATTAGAAGTGACCATGGGAGAGAGTTCGACAGAGACGATTTCGATGTCTTTTGTGACGAACTTGGCATTGATCATAACTTCTCAGCCCCTCGTACACCACAAGAAAATGGAGTGGTGGAACGTAAGAATAGATCTCTTGAAGTGATGGCTAGAACTATGATCAATGAGGCAAAAATTCCTAAATACTTTTGGGCCGATGCCGTGAGTACCGCGAGCTACGTGTTAAACTGAGCCCTCATTAGACCGATACTCATGAAAACGCCCTATGAATTGTACAAAGGAAGAAAGCCTAACCTTTCCCATCTTCGCGTCTTTGGTTGCAAATGTTTTGTTCGTAACAATGGAAAAGATAATTTGGGAAAACTTGATGCAAAATTCGATGAAGGAATCTTTCTTGGTTATTCATTGCGTAGTAAAGCCTATAGAGTCTTTAAAAAACGCACTTTGACTATTGAGGAGTCACCACACGTGGTCTTTGCTGAAAGCGACCCTCGCTTGCCGAGAAAGGATGTTTCTGATGATCTTGCAGATTCGTTGGAAAGAATCTATCTTGATGATGATGAAGGTCCAAGCCATACCAAGAAGGATGATGGTGAGTGGCCTCAAGAGGAACAAAACGAAGAACAAGAGGAGCTTCCTAAGGAGTGGAGAACGTCTAGAGATCATCCACTAGACAAGGTAATCGGTGACATCAACCGAAGGGTAAGCACTCGCAACTCTCTTAGGAATACAATCACTCACATGGATTTTGTTTCTCAAATTGAACCAAAAACCATTTCCGAAGCAATTAACGACGAACGTTGGACCTTGGCAATGCAAGAGGAGCTTAACCAATTCAAACGGAATGACGTTTGGGAATTGGTGCCAAGACACGATGATCATACGATAATTGGTACGAAATGGGTTTTTCAAAATAAGTTAGATGAAAATGGAGTAATCACTAGAAATAAAGCTAGGCTCGTAGCTAAAGGATACAATCAAGAAGAAGGCATTGATTTCGAAGAAACATATGCAACGGTAGCACGTTTAGAAGCTATTCATTTACTTCTTGATTTTGCCTCATCTATGGACTTTAAACTTTTCCAAATGGATGTTAAGAGTGCCTTCCTCAATGGTTTTATTCAAGAGGAAGTGTATGTTGACCAACCCTCGGGTTTTGAAGACTTTGAGTTTCCCGATCACGTCTTCAAACTCAAGAAAAAAAGAAAGCACTCTACGGTCTTAAACAAGCTCCCCGAGCTTGGTACGAGCATTTGAGTAAGTTTATTTTGGAAAATTGGTTCAAAAGGGGGAAGGTTGACACCACACTTTTTATCAAGAATAAAAACAATAACATCCTCTTGGTCCAAGTTTACGTAGATGACATTATTTTCGGTGCTACTAATGAGTCTTTGTGCAAGGAGTTTTCCAAGCTCATGACAAAGGAGTTTGAGATGTATTTGATGGGTGAGGTTAACTTCTTCTTGGGATTACAAGTGAAGCAAATGAAAGAGGGCACTTTCATTTTCCAATCAAATTATTGCAAGGAGTTTCTCAAGCGCTTTGAAATGATTGACGCCAAAGCAATGCCAACTCCTATGGGCACTTCGGGAACACTTGACAAAGACGAGAAAGGTAAAGAGGTAGAGGTCAAGAAATATAGAGGTATGATCGGATCCCTTCTTTATCTTGCCGCAAATCGTCCCGATATTATGTTTAGTGTTTGTCTTTGTGCCCGGTATCAATCTTATCCGAAGGAATCACACTTAACTGCAGTGAAACGGATAATGAAATACCTTGTTGGTACGATGGACGTGGGATTTTGGTATCCCAAAGTTCATCTTGCCACCTCGTTGGCTATTCCGATTTCGACTTTGCGGGATGCAAATTAGATAGGAAAAGCACAAGCGGCACTTGTCACTTGCTTGGTAGTTCGTTAGTTTCATGGTTTAGTAAGAAACAAGTTAGTTTTGCTTTATCCACCACCGAAGCGGAATATGTAGCCGCCGCAAGTTGTTGTGCTCAAGTCCTTTGGATGAAAAAACAACTCGTGGATTATGGCCTACGTCTTGATCATATCCTGATTAGGTGTGACAATACTAGTGCCATTAGTCTCACGAAGAACCCCGTTCTTCATTCGAGAACAAAGCACATTGACATTAGGCATCATTTCATTAGAGATCATGTTCTCAAAGGTGATGTCGAGATTTTTTTTTTGGAAACGCATAACCAATTAGCCGACATTTTCACGAAACCTTTAGAGAAAGAGTCGTTCTTCCGCATTCGAAGCGAACTCGGAATCCTTGACTCCACGATGATCTAAATGTGTGTATTTTTGTTATTGGACATTACTAACTTGAGCGTCGGAGACGTTTACATTTTTTTTTGCATGTTTCCCCATAATTTGGATGAGTCTTTGAGCAAGGGGGAACAAACCAAGGAAGTTTGGGACTTCAACAAACTGTTTTTCGCGTCAGGAGGTTCAACAATCGATTGTCAGCTTCAACACAATCGATTGTCCAATTCAACTGGAATGTTGGAAGTTCCAGACCCCAGAATAATCGATTGTCAGGCATAGACAATCGATTGTTCAGTGAACAATCGATTGTTCACTCTAAACAATCAATTGTCAGGCCAGATTTTTGAAAATTTTGACCGTTGAAAGGTCCAACAATCGATTGTTTGACGGGCTGCTTTGAAAATATAGCCGTTTTTTGTCTGTTGGAGGTGCATAAATTGTCCAAATTGCCCCACCAACGGATCTTTAGCCCTTATCCTCTATAAAAGGGAGTCTCTAACTTATTTTATTTCATTTCCTACACTCTTGAGCACTTATACTCTCATATTTGAGTTCATTTCCCTTCCTCCCTTCATATTTTCTCTTCATGGCAGCCCCAAGCAACCAACCGCCAAAGAACGCCATCAAATACAAGGACGGCTCGTACCTATGGTTCTCCTCTCGGACCGAGCTGCAGTGATTCCGAGACCACTTCGAGAGGCGGGAGATCCTCCCTCCTCGATACGTGAGGACAGCATATTTCGAGTCGAAAGGATTCCTTCGTTTGTTTCACGCTTTGAACACACGTGAACTCATAGGCGTTGTCTACAATCGCCAAGAGTTCATCCAAGAGGACTTCATTCGAGCTTTTTACTCGAATCTTCGAAGGGTAGACGGGGACCTCATCTCCTCCGTCAATGGAACGGAGATTTTCCTCTCCGAGGAAATCTTCTTGGAGATTGCGGGGCTTCCAACCGATGGTGCTGACATCCGCACCTACACTGGGAGAGAAGGCGCGGCCTTCAATGAGGTAGCATTTTTGGAGGAAATCGGAATTGGTGGACAAGTCATCCGAACAACCAACCGCCGTCTAACCATCACGAATATGCATGAGGAGTTTCGACTACTTTTCTACATCGTCACGAGAATTCTTAAGCCGAGAAAGTTCACCCACACCACTCTCTCGGCCGAAGATGTGAAGATTATGCATGCCATCATCAATGAGGCGGAAATCAATTGGACAAAGTTCATTATGATCCATATGTTTGACTCCATTCGTGAGGGGGAACCACTTCCCTATGCCTTCCTTATCATGAACATCCTCACGTTCCATGAGGTCGTGGTTAACGTTGGGCCCTTGACCAAGGCCACGAAGTATTGGTCGGTGACGGACTCTTCTTTCAAGAAGGGTGCGGAACGTCGCCCACGTCGAATTCAAGCTCCTCCTCAAGATCCTCCTCAAGCTGCTACTTCTACCGTGACTCTTGATTCACTCTCCACGACAATTGCGGGATTTAGCACTCAACTCACCCGGATTGAAAGGAAAGTGGATGACTTTGACGCGGGTCTTCGAGCATTCCTTAGGCATGTCACTTTTAGCGCCAAACCTACGAACTATAATCCGGTCTTTGGTCAAACAAGTGGAGTGCAGCAAGCCAAGGAAAGCTCAAGTGAAGAAGAAACCTCTTCCGGGGAAGAAGAAAGTGGGAGCGAAGAAGAAGAAGAAAAAGAAGAAATCGGGGACAACACCCCTTAAGCTTTTTTAGCTCTACTTCTCCCTCTTATCTTTTAATTATGCTTTTAGTTATGTTTTGTTTATTTTTCCTTTATGCATTGTATTTCCATTTCCCTTCATCAATATAATTTTCTCTTTTAATGGCGTTGTATTTTTTTTTTCTAATACCAAAAGGGGGAAGATTATGGTGATATGCACAAGCTAAGGGGGAAGCACAAATTAAGGGGAAATATTTTTCAAAATTAAAATAAAAAAGAATTTGAAAACACTTTGAAACTATTTTTGAAACACAAAATCTTTTTTCCAAGTGAATGCATATCCCGCCTTAGTTTGTCATTATCAAAAAGGAGGAAATTGTTGGAAAACGCATTCACGAAATCGAAGCACTAATGACTTTGCGTTTTTGTTGTAGGTTTTGACAATCAACAAACTGCCGAGATTGCTATGGACTTTATTGGGACTATGAGTCAAGCTTTCAAGACGTTGGATACAAGCCGATGAATGGAACAAGTCGTTGGAGCAAAAAGATTGAAGTTGGAAGATCAAAAGATAGAAGACCGAAGACGTTGTCTTGAGTCTCAATGTGATCTCGAACCGACTCTCGTTTTGGCTCAAAGTCTAAAAATGATTTCATAATATTAAAATAAATATTGAAACATTTTCAAAACAATCAAATTGTTGGGTACCAGGCCAACAATCGATTGTCTAGCCAAGACAATCGATTGTGGGATAGTATTGTTGTACACTTCCAACAATTGATTGTCTGGCATAGACAATCGATTGTTTTGTTCAAGCGGACTCCAACAATCGATTGTCTGGCATTGACAATCGATTGTTGTGTTCCAGTGGACTATAACAATCGATTGTCAGGTCCAAACAATCGATTGTCATATTACCGTTGGACCCCAACGGCTAGTTTTTAATGACAATCGATTGTCTGTAGTTAACAATCGATTGTTTGCAACGGACAGAACAGTTTTTGTCCTCTAGCTCTTGTTTTCAACATAGATGTTGAAATGGGAGCCTAGCCAATGTTCCCAACGGATACCTGAGGCTTTTGGGTTATAAATAGACCCCTTCAAGCCTCATTTGAAACACAACACTTCTTCATAATCATAAGATCTTATTGCTTTAAGTTTTCATAATCATCTAAGCTATTTTGCGCCATTTCTTGAAGAAAAGAGTTGTGTTCTTGAGCGTAAACTATTTCACTCTATCTACTCTTTTGAGAGAACACTTTTTGAGTAGTTTGTGTGTTGTCCTACACCTTTGGGAGGTTGTCCCTTGTTGTAGTTAGGAAGAGATTCTTCCCTTGTTGTTGACGAAGCTTGTGTGACTCAAGCGTTCGTGTTGTAAATGGTTTGTTAGGCACCCGGAAGCTTAACGAAGGTAGTGGAATACTCGAGAGAGTCTTTCGAGGAGTGGACTAGCTACAAGTTGTAGTGAACCACTACATATCGGTGTGTTTGTTCTTCTTTTAATTCCGCACTTTATCCTTAGCTCTTTTATTTTTGCACTTACGCTTTAATTCTTCATTTATCTTGCGAAAATTTTTAAACATTCCTTACAACGCTATTCACCCTCCCTCTAGCGTTGGGCGTATTTTCTAACAGATGAAAGCAATAACTCGAGCTGGTTTATCTTATTTGGATGAATAGACTTTGAGTTCTACTTGAGGAACGACTGTGAGAGCATTGATCTCCTCTCGAGCCACGCTCACTGGTTCTGAAATTTGGTACTGATCATTGCCTTGATCTTCATAGACATCGAGAGAGAATAAAGTTTCTTCATTGGGTTCATCATCCACAGAGAATATGGATTCAAGGTCCTCCTCTTTTACAAGATGTATGCCAGTGTAATCTTCAATCTCTTCAAGGAGTTTGACAGATCTTCTTGACTGGGGACAATTTTTTGCGAAATGTCCAATCTTATGGCAGATCAAGCATATGTTCTTCTTGTGAAAATTTCCTGGCCCTCTGTGTCTGAAATATTTTGTGCGCCTCTTGGATTTTGATTTTCCATATGGAATTCTTGGCCATCTGAACCTCTTGAATTCTTTACGTCGTCTGGACGTGTGGCAGGAACATCCTGATCCGGTGATTAGATCAGATTTGCGGCATGCTTTGTCAAGCGCTGGA
The DNA here is from genome assembly GCA_002018475.1 of Nicotiana obtusifolia. Taxonomy (NCBI): domain Eukaryota; kingdom Viridiplantae; phylum Streptophyta; class Magnoliopsida; order Solanales; family Solanaceae; genus Nicotiana; species Nicotiana obtusifolia. The sequence continues at coordinate 47,221 of MCJB01002370.1, read as the reverse complement.
TTGTGCTGGATAATTTGCTTTAGGGCTGAGCGCTTTGTACAAATTTCATCCAATGCGACGAAAATGGCTTGCCTGATGTAACCAATTTGTGGGATAGTTATGGACTGGAACTTTTCTTCAATGATGGTCATGGTTCGGCTTGCCAACAACTTTGGAAGGGAAGAGACAAAGGCTTTCTTCAGATTGATGTCTCCGCCTATTTCAAAGTATATCTTCGCCATTTTTTGCTAATGCCTGTCAATGTCATTTCTGTCGAATGACACACACTTCATCTCAAAGAGTTGTCTTCGCATTTTCTCCTGTCTTTGGCCAGTATCTCCGCAGAAAACTTCATGTATGACCCGGATGTTAAAGGCAAAATCTTGGGAAGTGAGAAAAGTATTTTTGTCTTGAATTCCAAGTGAGTTCCACCAATCTCTGAGGATTCCTGAGAATCGTGAAGTGAGTTCTGACAAGATGATATACTTTTCTCGTTCTGCCAGATTTTTGGTCACCATCCAAGTATAGAAGTCTTGGATCCTCTGAGGCCATTTTGAAACCTTGACGTCGTCTAAGGTGAAAGTATGGAAACCGATTCCAACTGGCTTGGACGCCATGGGCTCGTATATCCTTTCTGAGATTGGCTCATCTGTCATGCCTTCTTGTTCCTCATCTATCTCAGATACT
>MCJB01002370.1:4289-44793 GCA_002018475.1 Nicotiana obtusifolia | reverse complement strand
CTCGCCATGCCATTTGGTGATGAAGAGTGGCTTGGATGGAATCTTTGGTTTGAGGGGCTCTTGGATTTGGACTTGGATTTTTAGTGCTTCGGTTAAGTATGGATCATAAAGGGACATGTTGAAATTTGGAAAGATTGTTATGAAGACAGTCCCAACATTCAGGGTAATTTCTTTAGTACCCAAATTTGCATGTTGGTACTCCAAGTATCTTGTATCTAGAAGAGAAAGTCGAGCTATAACAGGTTGACCTTTTCTTTCGTGATATGTTAAAGCGATTCGGATGGCACCAAAATGGATATGGGTAAAAACATGATCTCTCCATTGCCTGGGAAAATCATCTGGGATTTGAAGAGTGATAAATTGTTCCTCTCGAGTGGCAAGAATAGGATGCTGGTCAAGTTTTGAGGCAGCAACATATTCTTCGACTCCTTTTGGTCTGTGTTGGACTAGGAAACGAATTTGGGTCTAGGGTGCAAATGATTTTTTGGCGAAAACTGAGTAGGGGTTTATGAGAGGTAGTTTAGTGGAGGATACTTTTTGTTCATCGGGTAGGATATCTACTTCATAGAGGTAATCATATTTTTTGGACAGGATTTTATATAGAGTAGGAGACATATTCATTTTTGCTAAGGAAGAGGATGATGGAAATGACTCAGACATATTTAGTAAACAGTTCCTCCCTCCGAAAGGATGGGCTGGCTCTGAACATTTACAGGCAACTTAGAGATCAACGCCATATCAAGGCTAACGGGATAGCTTTTAAAAAGCAGTTCAGACCTTATTCTGAGATTCCAAGGTTATTCCAAATCACCAATGACGAACAAATGAAAGAGATTGAGCAAAATCTCATTGAACATTCATGTGCTGAATCCCACAAGGATTTCATGAAGAAAGGAAAAAGCCCATTATGGAAAAACCTAGAGTTTTTTTATCAAGCTCCCTTTCAAGAAAAATGAAAACATTAATCCGACAAAGGCCAGTCATTCAGGCATGAATCCAGATCATCTTCAGCTTGCAAAGAAAGAATGCGAAGAACTTTTGGAATTTGATTTGATAGAGCCGTCGGATTCACAATGGGCATGCGAAGCATTTTATGTCAACAAAAGAGCTGAGCAGACAAGAGGAAAACTCAAGTTAGTTATTAATTACCAGCCACTGAACCATTTCCTCCAAGATGATAAATTTCCCATACCAAATAAACTCACTCTTTTCTCCCACATAGCCAAGGCCAAATATTTTTCCAAGTTTGATTTAAAATCTGGATTTTGGCAATTGGGAATCCACTCTGAAGAACGACCCAAAACGGGATTTGCATCCCCGATCATCACTTCCAGTGGAAAGTCATGCTCTTCGGGTTGAAAACTGCACCCTCCTTGTTCCTCATCTATCTCAGATACTTCTGGCTCTCTTTGCTGGTTTACAAATATTGGGGGATTGTCATCTTCGGAAGAGTTTGTTGTGGATTCATTGCTTGACTGAGAGCTATCTTCCATTGATTCATCTTTTGATGAATCCAGAGATTCTGACCATGGAGTATCTTCTTCTGATATGCATATTGGCTGGGAGACACAGAGGTCTGGAGCCTTCTGGTCAGAAATCATCAGATTTTCGGGGTTCGACCCTTTTGAACTTTCTCCTTGGTCTCGCCTTTTCTTGGTTTGTTTCTGTGTTGCAAGGCCATCTTTCCTTTCCCAAATCTATTTTGCGATATCAAACTCCTGTTCTTCTTTTAAGGGTTGGGTGAAAGAGATTGGATTTCGTAAGGTAGATGGATAAGTAGAAAAGGTGTAGTCCAATTTAGGTGGGGAATATGCTTGTGGAGACATAGGGAAGAAAGTCGGTTTTGAAGGGTCAACTGGGGTTGTTTGTGGCTTAAAGTGGTCATTTCCCAAAAGTTGAATCTGTTCTTTGATGGAAATCGTCTCCTTTTGTTGTATTTGGGAGAATTGGAAAAGTGAAGTTCCTGGCGGACAAATCTCATATTGTATATTTGCCAACCTTTGTTCCAATGCTTTGATTAGTCCGTCATGGCGAGACGATTTTTCCTCCATATTTTCCTCAATTGTTTCCACTTTGCTCATCATTTTGTTTTGTGTATGGGCCACGTTCTTTATGGTGTTGCCAATGTTGTTCAGTAACTTGTTTTGGCAGATGGAGTTTTCGGATTGCCAGTTCATAGTTGCTTCAATGTCACTTGTTGGGGGGTTTTTCTCCGGTAGGTAGCACTATGTTTTTCTTGGGAATTTTTGGAGCATGGCTTATACCCTCTTTTTCAATAGGTTGTAGTGAAGGAAAGTCTTGGGTATGACTGGAGCTTGAAGGACTTAGCATGAATATCTGTGGTTGTGGGGGATTTGTGATTTTCGGAATTGGTGAAGTTTTAGGTTCAGGTGGCTTTTTTGGGTTGTGAGGTATGGACTGGTGGTGATTTGGGTTTGGGTGTGGTTTCACTATCCTCCCAACTTGGAGTGAATTTTTTTGGTAATTTTGGCCATTCCTGGGGTTTGTAACTGACAAGAAATTCATATTTACCTGGATGGCTTAATGAGCCAATTGAAGGGTCTTTATTTTCATATCTGGCTCGAAATTGCTTTTCAGTGGTTTTCCCCTTTTTCCTGGATTTTTGTTTGGTTTTGTTAGGGCCGAACCTTTCCCCATGACGCTGGTGGTGTTTATCATATTCTCCATTTGGATCTTCTAAGCAGTCTTGACAGTCGCATTCAAGATCCCAAGGGCAGTGTCCTGTAAAGGGGCATTTGAACCACCAAGTACTTTTTTTATTTTTGTCAAAATTTTGACACTAGTCATGTTCTTCCATGATGCTTTGTATATTCCAAAAGAGCTCTCTATCAGGTTCAGGCTATGTATCTGTTGTATCTTTGGGTTGAATCATTTGGCAAGAAAAGATGGTTTTATTGAGTTTTTTGAGGTGGGAACGGTCAAAGCTTATGCAAATGGTTTTGTCATTTCTTTTGGTAAAAGTTGGTTCACTAGATTGTAGGGATTCCTCCGGTTCTCTTAACTTTTCGTAATTTGTGATCTAGGAATCAGGAAGAATTTTGACAAGTTCATCTCTTGAAATTTGTCTGGGTATTTGGGTGCACATGGTGTTTCCTTTGGTAGCATCAATATTTAAAAGTAAAGTATTTTCTCCTCCGGGAAGGCAAAGATCCATGGCATGATTTTGGACTCGCCACGCCATTTGGTGATGAAGAGTGGCTTGGATGGAATCTTTGGTTTGAGGGGCTCCTTGGATTTGAACTTGGATTTTTAGTGCTTCGGTTAAGTATGGATCATAAAGGGACATGTTGAAAGTTGGAAAGATTGTTATGAAGACAGTCCCAGCATTCAGGGTAATTTCTTTAGTACCCAAATTTGCATGTTGGTACTCCAAGTATCTTGTATCTAGAAGAGAAAGTCGAGCTATAACAGGTTGACCTTTTCTTCCGTGATATGTTAAAGCAATTCGGATAGCGCCAAAATGGATATGGGTAAAACCATGATCTCTCCATTGCTTGGAAAAATCATCTGGGATTTGAAGAGTGATAAATTGTTCCTCTCGAGTGGCAAGAATAGGATGCTGGTCAAGTTTTGAGGCAGCAACATATTCCTTGACTCCTTTTGGTCTGTGTTGGACTAGTGAACGAATTTGGGTCCAGGATGCAAATGATTTTTTGGCGGAAGCTGAGTAGGGGTTTATGAGAGGTAGTTCAGTGGAAGATACTTTTTGTTCATTGGGTAGGATATCTACTTCATAGAGGTAATGATATTTTTTGGACATGATTTATATAGAGTAGGAGACAAATTCATTTTTACTCAGCAATAGGATGATAGAAATGACTCAGACATATTTGGTAAACTGTTCCTCCCTCCGAAAGGATGGGCTGGCTCTGATACCACATTACGGGGAACAAAGCAAGAGACTCCAGGAAAGCAAGCTAAATTGTAGATATGAAAGTTTTCAGTACGGGAACAAAGCAAGAGACTCTAGGAAAGCAAGCTAAATCATAGATACGGAAGTTTTCCTACAAAAGGGGCTGGCTTCAACAACCCATAAGGGACGGCTTGCCAAGCTACACAAATAGTTAATTTATTTATAGTCGCAAAAGTTTTCCTACAAAAAGGGGCTGGCTTCAACAACCCATTCAAGGACGGCTTGCCAAGCTACACAACTCATAAAACTTTTGTACTATAACCAATGTTAGCTGTTCATAACTCAGAAAACTTTCGTACTACAATAAGCTAACTTTCAAAGAGTATTCTTACTTTATTTTCATACATGGACTGGCCTTTCCATCCATTCGAAAGAAAGAACAAGAGGGAAATTTAGAAAGCACTTATATGTAATATATCACAAGAGATGTACAAAGGTTACTAGGCAAAACAACTAAAAACACCTGTAAAACATGTGAACGGGGTGAAATATACATGGTGTAGCATGTGAAAGTATTGTGTTGCATGTGATGAAGCATGTGGGGGCATGTGGAAGCATGTGAAAACAAGGTGAAGTGGGGCCCGGATAGTATGGAAAGATGTGAAAACTTGTCTTGGCATGGGTAGGATATTTTTTGAGGGTTTTTCGGTATGTAATGTAGGATTATGGTGGGATTAGCAGGGATAAAGATAATTATCCTTTATCGATCACAAAATTGTCTTCCAGACATCTTTTCGAAGATCTTGTGAAGTAACGCTTGGAACTTGACGGTTCTTCCCTGCCATGTTTCTTCTCCTTTGAATTGAGAGATGTAATCCGCAACTTTAATCTGGAAATGTCATGAGTGATCTTTTCTCGGATGACTTTATATGGTGTTTGATATTCTTTTCCTGCTTCCCGGACTCTTTCCCAGTGAGGATGGGTATTGGTATAATTCCAGCTTGCCCAATCTTTTGGCCATATCTCTTTCGGGATGCACCTATTTTGCTGAAAAAGGATTCGTTGTGCCTCACTATATTCTTCCTCCATTAATAAAATGGACACGGGAAATTCCACCAGAATGATGCCTCTGCTTGCGCCTGGACCTTTCCATTAATGATCTTTACTGGCCTATAAAACATGAATATCTTTGCTGCGTAGGAATAGCTGAAACCTTTTTTCCAATATCTTCTAGGCTTGAACCATAGTAAAAATATTCTTAGGGTTGGTGCAATGTTATCAAAATCCTTGAAGATGTTGCATTTGAATTCCATGAAAATAGAATATTGATGGCATAGGTACTAGAAAAACCATAGTAGTTCTTGTGGAAAATCTTTGGCTTGAGCTATGAATATATGGCAGAACGGATATTCTGGATTGACACCATAAGGCTTGAGAATGGATCCTCCATATTTCCGGAAAACTTGGAGCTCATAATAAGTTCTTCTTTCCATAATAATTGACGGATCAAAGGGATCCATGAGGTTGAACAACTCCGATGGATGATCTGTTGGCTTTAATGAACTTGTTCTCGGTGTATTTGAAAACATAAATATGTGGCTAGTTGGCTTCAGTTTTGCTGGAGAAAATCTTTTTGAGAAATCTTCCGGTCGCGATAGAAAATCTGCAAGAATATTATCCTTTCCTTTTAGGTGCTTGACTTGAAACTTGTATGGAGAGAACCATTGAGCCCATCTGAGAATCTGAGGATTGGGAATAATTTTTGAATTTATCCGGATCATTTTTGGGAAAGCCTTCATATCCATTTCTATTAGAAATTCTGTATGGATAAGGAAGAAATTGAATTTCTTGATTCCATTTTTTACTGCAAGAATTTCTTTGAAGGTGGAGTGATAATGTTGCTCGACATCTTTAAACTTTCCACTGGCGTATCCGCATATTTTTCTCTTGCCATCTTTTTCTTCAAACAGAATAGCACTCCAATATTCATGACTGGCATCAGTTTGCAGTATTTTCTTTCCATCTGAATTTTTACACATCTCCTTTATTTTTCTGACTGCTTCATCCTGTTTCTCTCCCCATGATGGTGCATTTTTCTTGAGCATTTCTGTGAGCGGTGAAATGTATGTAGAGATATTTGGGATGAAATCTCTTACATAATTTATTACACCCAAGAACTGTTGGATCTGCTCTGTTGTGAGGTTGGTATCCGGAAATTTAAGTAATTCCTGACATATATGTGGTCCTGGACTGTATTCACCTTGGGCAAAATGCATTCCGAGAAAATCAATCTCCTTTTGAGCAAGAACCATCTTTTTTGCTGAGAGCATGATTCCGTACTGTGTTACTAATGTCTTAAAGTGACGAAGCAAGTTGACATGTTCTTCTAATGTATCACTAAATAACAGGATGTCATCAATGTAAACTAAGGAGGTATGGAGGATGGGTTGGAAGATTTTTATCATAGCTTTTTGGAACAAGGAGGGTGCAGTTTTTGGAGCCTTATGGTGTGATCCGTGTCACTTTTTAAAAAGATTTTATGTGAAAATTTGAAGAAAACATAATTTTTAGCTTTAAAAACAACTTGAGTTGATCACGGTCAACATTTTATGAAAATGACCTCGGATCGGTGTTTTGGCGATTCTGATAGGTCCGTATCATGATTTTGGACTTGGGCATGTGTCCAAATTGAAATTGAAGCTCCCTAGATCGATTTGACTCATTTTGCCGAAAACTAGTATTTTGAAAGTTTGGAAATTTTCTAAGTCTAACCGTAAGTTGACTTCATGGCTATCGGGTTCAAGTTTTGATGTTGAAACTTGGAATAGGTCCGTATTACTATTTAATTTTTTTTTTTGCAAAATTTGGTACAATTCGGAATTGGTTTGACATGATTCGGACGCTTATACGTGATTCTAGTCATTCTTAAGTTCCCTTTGAAATCTCATTCATTTTGAGGTTTGATTTGTAGATGTAGCTGTTGTTTTGATGATCTGATTGTGCGAGCAAGTTCATATGATTTTATTACACTTGTGTGCATGTTTAGTTTGGAGCCCGAGGAGCCCGAGTGAGTTTCAGACATGTTTCTGATGAGTTTGGATAGTGCAAAGTTAGCTGGTGTCTTTCCAGCTCGGGTGCTCTGTTGCAGAACTCGCATTTGTGAGGTCTGTCTTCCAATTGTGAGCCTCGCTTTTGCAAGCAATAGCTCGCATGGGCTGGGTTGGGCTAATCTCACAATTACGAGGAACTTGTTCACAATTGCGAACTGTTAGTGGTCGCATTTACGATCCATGAGGCATTTGCGACTAGTGTGCTTTTGGGTGATCTTCGCAGTTCCGAAGGCATTGTCTGCAATTGTGAAGGTGGATCTTTCCGCAATTGTGAACTTTTCATCGCAATTGCGACTTCTGGGCTTCTGAGGCAGGGTTTGCATTTGCAATGTTCGCAATTGCAAACATGACTTCGCAATTACGACATCTGCAGCTTGGTAAAAGAGGTAAAAAGAAGGACTTAGTTCATTTACACCATTTTTCAACCTGAACACTCTAGAGGCGATTTTCCAAGAGACTTTTCTTCCCAAATTCATTTGTAAGTGACTTTAATCCATTTCTTTTCAATTAACCATTACTTTTCATGAGATATCAACATCAAATTTAGGATTTCCATGGTAGAAATTAGGGGTTTGGGTAGAAATTGAGGATATTTGTAAAATTGAGATTTAGACCTCAAATTGAGGTCAAATTTTGAAACAAATCACATAACCAGGCTCTGGGATGAATGGGTAATTGGGTTTGATTTGCGGAGTGAGGTAAGTGTTGGTTCTAAGCTTGACTTAAGGGAATTAGGAATCCTTGTACTATGTGTTATGTGAATTTTGTTGGGAAACAGCGTATATATGAGGTGACGAGTGTATATACGCCATCATGATATTTGTTTTCATGTTTTTGTTTATTTCAAGATATATCTTGCTGCATGCCTTACTTATTAAATGCTTTATTTCACATCTATGTCATAATTATTACTTGTCATTTAATTATTCTTGTACTAAATTGTCCGTCTCTTCCATGACTCTATGCTTATATGCTACTTGCCTCTACTTGCTTTACTTGCATACTTAAATTGTCACACGCTTTACTTGTTTTATCATTTTGTAATATTTGTTGCATTCTATAATTGATTTCACATGCGTGAGTTGTTTAGTTGATAGATACCGATGAATTGGTAAAGTTGATACTTCGAGTTGTTAGATATTCTGTGATTATTATGTGGTTCTTTATTGCCGTGTACATTTACCCTATTGATGTAGAAATTCTTGTAAACTTGGTCGTTGAATTGTTTATGTTGATTGAAATTTTTTGGAGAGGGGTTGTGCGCTGCAATGGAAATTGGAAGGTAATGAATTGAAATGGTGGAATAAGGACAGATTATGATATTGATATATGATGATATGGTGGGATCGGGTTGCGCGCCGCAATGGATTATATATGTGGTACTTGTTTGTGATTGTTGGAATCGCCTTGGTATTGTGATATGAGACTATGAGATTTGTTATTCTGTGCTCTCTGGTAGTTAAATTTTGAGTTCTCTCTCATGAGTTAACTGTTTTGCTTCCATTTCATGTTTTTCCATTATTATTATTGACGCGTACAGGTTATAGTAAGTAACCCGCCTTAGCCTCGTCACTACTTTATCGAGGTTAGGCTCCGCACTTACAGAGTATACGGGGTCGATTGTACTCATACTACACTCTGCATTTCTTGTGCAGATACCGGAGTGGGTCCCAACAGTGCTGAGTGAGATTGCCCGGATCCAGCTACCTGTGGAGATTTGAGGTATAGCTGCACGGCATCCGCAGCCCTGAATTCCCCTTCTATGTCATCATTGCTGTTTATTTTGATTCAAACAGTTGTATTTCATTCAGACTATTATCTGTTGTACTCCAGATGCTCATGTATTCGTGACTCCAATTTTTAGGATTGTATTTGGATTACGTCGTTCAATTGTTTATTACCTTATTTTAGACTATTCGGTTGTTATCGTTATCATTTGATTTGAATTGTTAAAACTGGTTAATAAATATAGCTAATGTTGGATTTCTTAGCAAGTGATATATTTGGCGCCATCACGGTCCCGGGGTGGGAATTCTAGGTCGTGACAAGTTTGATCAAAGCACTAGGTTGCCTTGGTCTCACGAGTCATGAGTAAGCTTGGTAGAGTCTGGCGGTACAGAAACGTCTAAACTTATCTTTCGGCGGCTATAAGGCTTTAGGAAAATTTCAGTTCTTTCTTTCTCTATTGTGCGATTTTTTCCATTATTGAAGTTTGAACCATTCTACTCTTGTTCTCTCGCAGATGGTGAGAAGTCGCATGGCGTCTACAGCCATGCAGGAACCAGAACCCCCTGTTATAGCCACTACTAGGGGTTGGGGTCGAGGCCGAGGCAGGAGTCGAGGCAGAGGCAGAGGCAGAGGCAGAGGCAGAGGCAGAGCTCAGCCTAGAGCACGAGCAGCAACACCCATGGTGGAGCCTTAGATTGATCATAAGGAGGAGGTCCTGCTCCGATCCCGGAGGGATTCATTGCCACTCCCGTACTTCAGGACGCCCTAGTTTGCTTAGTTGGACTCATGGAGAGTGTGGCTCAGACCGGGGCATTTCCTATGGCAGCAACCGTCTCTCAGGCTGGGGGAGGTGCACAGACTCCCACCACTCACACTTCGGAGTAGATGGCTCCCCTATACCAAACTCCGGTAGCTCTAGCAATTGGGGTAGTTCATCCCGTTATTGCTACATAGCCTAAGGAGAGGCCTGCAATGTCTTTTGAGGGATTGATGAGGTTGGATAAGTTCACCAAGCTCCTTCCTGTTCATTATAGCGGAACCCTCTAAGGACCCACAGGACTACTTGGACTGTTGCCACGAGGTGTTGCACAACATGGGTATTGTTGAGACCAATAGGGTCGACTTTGCAGTTTTCCAGATGATCGATTCTGCCAAGAAGTGGTTGCAGGATTTTGAGCGGAGCAGACCAGCTGGTTCACCTCCACTTACCTGGGATCAATTTTTGCAGTTATTTCTAGAGAAGTTTATTTCTTTCACTTTGAGGGGGGAGTACCATAGGCAGTTTTAATGCCTTCAGCAAGGTGGCATAACTATCACCCAATATAAGACCAGATTTGTGGACCTAGCCCGTTATGCAGCTATTTTGATTCCCCTCGATAGAGAGAGGGTGAGGAGGTTTATTGATGGTCTTACCTTCGGTATCAAGCTTCAGATGGCCAAAAACGGGGATGATATTTCTTTCCAGAGGGATATAGAGATTGCTAGACGAGTCAAGATGGTTCGCGGTCAGGACAAAGGGGGGATAACTGACAAGAGGCCTCGTCATTTTGATGGCTTCAGTGGTGCCTCATCTGGAGGCAGAGGTTCTTTTGGTAGAGGTCATCTTCCTAGACCGATTCAGTTAGCTCTTCACGTAGCCCAATGTGCTTTGGGTGGTCGTGGTTCTTATGGGTCTCGTCCTGAGTAGCCAGCATTCAGTACACCTTCAGCTCCTATCAGTGCACCACCACTTCAGAGTTATCACTGTGGCTATCCAGGCCGTCAGGGTCAGTCTCAACTTCAAAAGCCTCACAACCGAAGGAGTGCTTTGAGTGTGGGGAAATAGGTCACATCAGGAGGTTTTGCCCTAGATTGACGAGCAACAAACCTCAGCAAGGTTCTCGTACCATTATGCTGGCACCGGTTGCTCCACCGCTTGCACAGCCAGCCAGAGGCGGGGATTAGGTTGATAGAGATAGAAGTCAGGCCATTAGAGGTGGAGCCCAGCCAGATAGAGGTCGCCCGAGGGGCGGAAGTCAGAGTGGTGGGGCCCAACCCCATTTTTATACATTTCCAGCTAAACCTGAGGCAGAGTTATCTGAAGCCGTCATCATATGTATTGTTCTAATTTGCCATAGATATTCTTCAGTTCTATTTGATCCGAGCTCTACTTATTCCTACATGTCATCCTATTTTGCTTCATATCTGCTCATCCCTCGTGATTCTTTGAGTGCTCCTATATATATGTCCACGCATGTGGGAGATTGGCTGTTATCTTACCACGCTATATTGGACTGTCATGCCAAGACGGTGACCTTAGTCATGCTAGGGTTGCCTTGATTAGAGTGGAGGGGGACTTCTAGCCATTCTAAAAGCAGGGTTATTTCTTATGTGAAGGCTCGGCGTATGGTCGAGAAGGGATGTCTAGCATATTCGACTTATATTTGTGATCCTAGCACGGAGGTCCCTTCCATGGATTCAGTACCAGTTGTGCGTGAGTTTTCAGAGGTGTTTCCTGCAGATTTACCGGGGATGCTGATCCACGCCCTATCCACACTCAACATTGAGTGGAAGAGGTCATTGGAAGAATATTACCCAACTATGATTTAGGGTCGATTTTCTCAGGGAGCTAAATATGGGTGTTAGAGTGTACACTTGATGAGTGTAGAAGAAATAGCTTAAATACGCTTCCAAACAAGATGGTTTTGCAAATTACTTCTACAATCTATACTACAGTGATTAACTAGAGAAATGAAACTAGAGATTCCTTAATTGTTTTTGGTTGTTTTCAAATAGGTAAAAGGCCTAGGGATATAAGCTTCGCCTAGGTGTTAGCCTAATGGGTTAATTACTTTAACACTTGTTTTAGTGATCAGGGTGTATTGTAGCTCTCAACCCAATTTAGCTTTCTTAAGCCCAAATGGGTATCAAGCCAAATAGTTGATATGACCTCAAGCCGGGCTTTTCCTATCTCTAGTTCAAACCCTTTAATTAGGCTCGTCAAAACCTTAACTAGCCCAATTTCTTGCTAGCCAAGTTTTCCTAGACTAGGTCTCTCTTTCTCAAGTAAAGACCAAGTCAAAAAGGCATGAATCAACGTTTGCAACCATTAATTCTAAAATTAAAGCAAGAACAAAGCTAAATAACAAACACCCAATCATAAACAATTATTAGATTTATAACCCATAATAGAAAAAGTGGTAAACTACAACGACTGCAGGTCAAAAACTACCAAACTTGACCTAAAAAGTGATTCCCGTCTATTTATAGTGGCCTAAAATTCATTGACAAAAATGCGCTTCGCGAGGTTCTGCGGCTACAATTCCATGTGCAATTCGCACTTTGCTCGAGTCAGCAGGTTGAGGGATTCTGCAGCGGCACAATTTTGTTTGCGGGCTGCACTTAAGCTTCTGCGACCGCAAAATTCCATGTGCGGTACGCACTTCTGGCAAGGCTTCACTCTTGGACGTTTTGCACACTCTCTGAACTTTTTGAATTCTTTTTCAGTACCACCATGTTTTACGGCCGCACAAATTGTGTGCGGTCCATGTTTTACTTCAATCAACTTCTGAGCTTCAACACCAGAGCTGCCTATCTGCAGTCCGCGCTTTCTTCAGCGGTCGTAGAAATACTTCTTCGGGCCGCACTTTTAACATGCTGCGCTCCTTCTTGTCTTATGAGCCGGAACACTCCTTTTTGAGTTAGATTTCTTCATTAGAGTGCAATTCTCCAACATTCCTGCAATTTGCACAATTTCATTAGTTTTAGGAACATAAATCAATACTTTCAGATTAAAACATAAGCAAGAAGGTACTACTAAGTTGTTAAAATCCACACTTATCAACTCCCCCAAACTTAAGTCTTTGCTTGTCCTCAAGAAAATAGATTAGTTCCCACCTACTCAGAGCGAAAAGTCATTTCAGCGAGTTAACGATAAGCCATTCATACTCAGTTGGGACCAAAAATTACCCACACTACTCATGAATTTTCAACAAGGTGATAAATCACATATCATGTACATATTGTTCTAATGTGACACTTGATCATCAAGAATTGACTTTACTCATCAAGGACTCTTGTTCTATCATGTAGATCACGATGGACTCCAAACTCTTCCTCCTCTACCATCCATTTGCCAAGTTCACTTCAAGAGTTAGCACTCAATCTTTAGATCAATGAAAGCTTCACTCTTCTCTCATAAAAAAATGTCACAAGTATGGCTTCAAGTGCCATAGGCTTGCCCCTCATGTACATCACCACTAATGTAAGCTCACTCAGTTCAAAATCAAGTAGGATTTCTTTCGGGTTGTAATGAAGGCTTTTAGATTGGGGTAGGATACCATATGGGTAAGTGGTTATACCTTTTCTTAAGCACTCTACATTTTTATTTCTTGGCTCACATTTACCAACTCTTAGAGACTTGACATCACTCTTTCTTGTTTATTTCATTCTTTTTCTCCCTTGATGCTCATGCTAGAGATAATTACCTTTTTTTAATTTCATCATCCCTTCTTTTATTCTCTTTTTGGTATTTTCTTTTTGTTCTTTTTCTTTTGTTGCCTTCTCTTTCTCATTTCTTTTCTCTTTTCGGTACCTTGATACCTCTTCAAATTCCTCAACTTTCCCCCCAAACTTATGCTTTAAGCCACTTATTTCACAAGAGTTTTAAGGAAAGTCCGGGTGCCAAGAGAGGACTACGACAAACGGGTAAAGGCTTATAGCATGGTTACCAAATGAGAAAGTCTAAAGGCTCAAAGGGGGTTGACTAGGGATAACAACATTGATTGGTAATAGAAAGCTCAAATGGACCAAGGACGGCCTACAATCATGTCCCAAACCAAGAAAACTTAGGATTTCACCTTGAAACACATTCGGGCAAGTTCTAGACCAGTTGCACGGGTACTTGGACTAGCAACGAAAGATCACCTCAGCCCTCATGCACAACTAGACCATAAAAGAGGATAAAGTCGAGAGCCTACAACAACCACAATCAAGTTAAAGATCACTATGGTCCAATAAACCACTCAATGATTACCAAAGACAACTTAAGAGGCTCAAAGTCACTAACTAGGGCTATTTGCTTTCAAAAGCCTTGTTTCAAACCATAAGCACGTTGTTAAGTGTGTTAGTACCAAATGAAGCATGAATAACTCTTTTTTTGAGAATGACTTGATTAGGCATTTTATTCATTACTATTACTATTATTATTACCTAAACACAAAAACGGACTCATTCCCTTAAGAAGGTTGTCACGCCATCCATCCTCGGGAAGAGTCACCCGGTTCACACGAAACTACCTTTGGAAAGAACCGTGGCATTAAGAAAATCAAAGGCTTATTATCTATACCACTACGAAAACATAAAATAAAAATTCTAACAAAACAAAAACCAAAGTGGAAAATCAAAGAAGCTAATGAGAGCAATAACTAACTAAAGATAGATAAACTAAAAATAAGAAAAGAAACAGAATCATCAAATTATTACAGTCCAAATGTATCTAAATGTGCCGATATTCAAATGTGTCAATCAAATGAACTCCCCCTCCCCACCCCCTGAATAAAAGTAAGCATTGTCCCCAATGCTTAACAAAATGAGAGTGAAAATAGAGAGGGCAAAGAAAACTCCCTAATCACCTTGGACATTTCAGTGTTCCCAGCATCATCATCTCCTATTAGGTTAGCCAACTATATCTCATCATCATCATCATATCTAGGAGTGGCAGGAGTAACAAACATCGCACACACTACTTTAGCAGTGTCGACAGCAAGGCATGAATTATCAGACTGGCCAACTAGTGCAATCTGTGCAGATGGCTCTGGGGCAGACTTGTCTAGGTCAAGCAGCATGTCAAATGGCAAATCCACAGCTGTCGCAAGTCGGGTCACCTCCTTCCTATGCTTATCAATTGATCTCTTGCTGGCTTGGGACTTCCTTAGCTACTATAACTGGCCCATGCTATACCAGAGTGTTCATGATCAACTTTTGGTTCTCTAGGACCTTACGCAGCTTCTCATCAAAATTAGTGGGAATCTGTGGTGCCTATGTAGATGCCTGCCCTGAAATAGTACTAAATATCTTAGACAACTTTGAAGTAGCTGTCTGCATCCAGTTGTTGAGACTCGCCAATGGCAGGGAGACTCGCAGAGCAGATAATAGAGCTGTCGGCATAGGAACCGGCCTCGGAGTTGGAGCATAGGCTGCCTTGGAGGCTGTGGTAGGACCTGAAGATAGTGGTAGAGGCATAGCATCAGCACTAGAAGAGGGCTCAATTGATGTAGATGGAATGTCAGCTGTGTCAGAAACTACCACTGTCGGCTCATCAGATTGACCTATAGTAGTAGGAGGCTGCGCTCTCTTCTTTAGGTTGGTCGGATCCATCAACGAGTACCAGTTAAAGGGCTTCTTCGACTTCACCTTTGTATCATATGCTCTTGGCTCTACCTTTGCATCAGTAAGGAAATCATTGATAGTGTTGGGAAAGGGGTAGGCCTTGTTGGTCTGCTGTGCTACTAATGAGATGTTGGCCGACATTACGGCAAGCACATTGATCATGTAGCCGACTATGATAGAAGCCACAAGAACTGCATGTGGAATAGGTAAGATGTTTTCATTCTGGCTCGGGTCAAGTCTGCTACGCACAAATGTCTTGCCAACCCTTTGCCTCAAAACTCAGTGTGTGCCGCTGAATGGCAACACCAACAGTGATCCATGGTGGAGGTGGACCCGGTGGTGCTAAGATCTTTGCAAGCCATGGTTGGACTTCTTCTTTCATAGCACACTTCTCTAGGTACTCTTTCGGCTCTAAGTCCTCAAACCCCAAGTACGCATTTAACATGTGCTGATCAAACCTCATGTTGAGGTTGCGTACTTTGGTAACCTTTTTCCCCTCGCGGATGTGAGAAATTGGCATAGAACTCCTTGAAAAGGTGCTTCTTGGCATCTACCACTCTCTCGGTGAATAACATCCAACCCTTCCTCGATCTGAACTGTCTCAACACTGCAGGGTTGTATTTATCTAGATCCTTCAACAGAAACTGCCTCTCAAGGGTCAAGGATCTCATGGGCCACCATATTCGGAAGTCAGTGAAGGCAGCCAAGCCTACAAATCTTTCCTCTCATATCTCCTTCTTCTTTGATCTCTCCACACTAGTGGATGTACCCTCTCCCCCTCTACTGTCATTAGGGACATCCTGAACAGTATGTGCATCCGTCTCTGGAACAACTGCTAGCTCAGATGTCTGGCTAGCACTTTTCGAACCCTCGGAAGTGCTGTGAGATGAAGAGGCCTCATCCATGGGCTCAGATCGCCCCTATGGCGTAGATTATGCAACTGACTGCTCCTCCGGAATAGACGCGGAGTTGCCCTCAGAGCTTCCCTAGCTGGGATATAAGAGCCAGACTCGGAGAGGTCTGCACCCTCCCTCTGCCTGCTGTGGATTTCTTCCCGATAGTTTTAGGCTGGATAAAGGGCAAGGTACCTCTACCTCGACCCCTAAAAGCTTCACCTCCGCCTTTTGTAGTTACGTCGCGGTCTCGATATTAAACCATTATCTGTATCAAAGCTAAGAGGATTGTTAGTTGCAAGTCATCGTTCAACACATTCAAGACTTATGTAGGAAAGGGAAAACATTGTGGACACAGTGAGGTTACTATAGAAATAACATGCTGCAGGAAATATGAACTGTGGTCTGGACATTTTTGATGTGCGGCCACAGAAAGGGTGTGCAGACCGCACAATTGCAAGTGCGGAGGCGCTTCTGACAAATAAACTTTAGAGGTTCAGAAGCCTCTTCTCTGAAGACATTGTGGACGCTTTTCTGCTGGCACAGAATGCATCTGTGGTTCGTCGAATTATTAGGTCAGCACATTTTGTGTCTCAAGAGGTAGACCTGTGATAGACTATGTAGACTTAAGTGCAAGCTATCTCAGATTTCTGCTGTCTGCACAGTTAAAGTGCAGCTGCAAAATCACTTGCCTTCACTTTCGCGCAGAACACAAACTTGCGGACCGCACAAATTCAAGTGCGGCCACAGATTTCAGATTTTACGAACATGCAGTCATTGTTTTACTTTGGTTTTTCAATTACTTGTACAAATCGGTAAGGCAACATGGTATAAACATGAATTTTCACTAACCCAACCAATTAGAGCATGTATTATTAACTTCCCAGTATAGATCTACCCTACATGGACACGTGGATGAACTCTAATAACAGATGGCCTAAAAAGAAACTAAAATTTCAAAGATTAAACTAACACAAAAATTAACATGAAATGAAGCATACCGGATAGAGTGAGTGTACAAAGTGTGTAAGCACAGGTAGGTCTATGTGATGGAAAGTAAAAATCTCTCAGTAAAAACTTGCAGAACAATAGAGATTGTGAAGAGGGTGAAAAGTATAAAATGATCTCAAAACCCCTATTTATACATAGAGTTACTAAGAGGAAAAGAGACCGAGTGCTGCTGCACAACTCCAAGTGCAGTCTGCACTCTTTCACCTAGGCTTGCCTTCTTTGAACCTCATGTGCGGTCCGCACATTTTTTATTATGGCCACACAATTCTTCTTGCGGTCGCAGATTTTCCCCACACTAACTCAAACTTCAGAGAGTTTATATTTTGACACTTTGGCAAGCCTCCAATTGTGCGGTCTGCATCTGAAATGTGCGGCCGCACAAACACCTCTATTGCGACACATGAAATTCTGTGGTCCGCACAATTAAAGTACGGTCCGCAGTTGCTTCAACACTTAGCCATTCTTCGTCCACCTTCTTGCATGTAACACCCAATACTGCTTCAAATCAAGTTAACATAACAAATAACATCTAACTACAAAAGAAAAGGAAAAAGAATATGGGCTACCTCCTAAGAAGCGCTTGATTTAACAGAACAACACAACACAATGTCAAAGGATCCTCAAGTCAAGTAAATGACCGCCACCACGTGGCTATCTCCAACCTTGCCCAAGTATGCTTCACCCGGTGACCATTGACTCGGAATAATTTATTATTTTTATTCTTCAAGTCTAATGCACCGAAAGGTGTTAGACCAACCATTTCAAAAGGACCATTCCACTTGGATTTAGCTTCCCGGGAAAAAGCCTTAGATTCAAAAAATATTCCAATCAATCTAAAGCTTTCCCCTGCAAAGAGTAAGGGAAAAAGCCTTAGATTCAATGCATCCTCGAAAACATTAGTTTGCTTGCTTCCCCAACATGTATCCACAAAGACCTTCAAATGTTTGTAAGGATTTTGCGTTGGTGCACCGATGAAGAAGCCCCATTGCTCAATTAAAGTGAGCATCACGTTGGTGATTTGAAAGTTGCCCGCCTTAATACGGGGAGGGACTATTGTAATAGCATAACCTTCATTAGGGAATATCCGGTATTGAGTCGCTTGTGGTGGATGTGGTGGAGGTGGGGGTGGTACGGGTACGTTCTCTTGTGGTACCCCGCCACGCCGATTAGCTTGTGGCAATTGAGGTACCTCATCGAGTTGCTCCTCCTCACAGTCCAAGTCCTCCAAAGGTACATTGCCGAGCTCATTGTTCGCCATGTTTGTACCTATGATTTCTTAAACAAGTTAGTAACATAGAAGGAAAAGAAGATATTCCACACATACCGAAATATATAGCTAACACCGTTATAACTCCACGGCAACGACGCCAAAAATTGATCCACTCCCAATCCACATTCAACAATGAGTGGAAGAGGTCGTTGGAAGAAAAGTACCCAACTATGATTCGGGGTCGATTTCCTCTGGGAGCTAAATGTGGGTGTTAGAGTATATCCACTTGATGAGTGCAGAAGAAATAGCTTAAATACGCTTCCAAACCAGATGGTTTTGAAAATTACTTCTACAATCTATACTAAAGTGATTAACTAGAGAAATGAAACTAGAGAATGCTTAATTGTTTTTGGTTGTTTTCAAATAGGTAAAAGGCCTAGGGATGTAACCTTCGCCTAGGTATTAGCCTATGGGTTAATTACGTTAACACTTGTTTTAGTGATCGGGGTGTATTATAGCTCTCAACCCAATTTGGCTTTATTAAGCCCAAATGGGTATTAAGTCCAATAGTTGATATGAGCTCAAGTTGGGTTTTCCCTTTCTCTAGTTCAAACCCTTTAATTAGGCTAGTCAAAACCTTAAATAGCCAAATTTCTTGTTATGCAAGTTTTCATAGGCTAGATCCCTCTTTCTCAAGTAAGACCAAGTCAAAAAGGCATTAATCAGTGTTTGCAACCATTGATTCTAAAATTAAAGCATGAACAAGGCTAAGTAACAAACACCCAATCATAAAAAAATATTAGATTAATTACCTATAAGGTTTACACATTAGGGTTCGGTCACAACCCCAAAAAATATCTAGCTACTCATAACGAAAATAGAAGAAACGAAGAAGAAACACTAATTAAAGCCATAATAGTAAATTAAAATGAAAAACTAATGTGTTTTTAACCCAAATTGGTCACAAATTACCAAAAGTGGTAAACTACAACGGCTACAGCTCAAAAAACTACCAAACTTCACATTAGAAAGTGATTCTCGTCTATTTATAGTGGCACACAATTCGCAGACAAATATTGCCCTTCGCTAGGTTCTTCGTCCATACAATTCCATGTGTGAGTCCGCACTTTGCTCGAGTCTGCAGGTTGAGGGATTCTGCAACCATACAATTTTATATGCGGCTGCACTTCAGCTTCTGCGGCCGTAAAATTCCAAGTGCGGTCTGCACTTCTGGCAAGGTTTTACTCTTGGTCGTTTTGCACACTTTCTGAGCTTGTTGAATTCTTGTCAGTGCAACCATGTTTTGCGGCTGCATAAATCATGTGGGGTCCGCGCTTTGCTTCAATCAACTTCTGAGTTTCAACACCAGATTTGCAGCCGCAAAGAGAATTCTACGGTCCATGCTTTCTTCTACGGCTACAGAAATACTTCCACGGGCTGCACTTTTAGCATGTTGCTCTCCTTCTTGCCTTATGAGCCAAAACACTCCTTTTTGAGTTAGAGTTCTTCATTAGAGTCCAATTCTCCAACATTCCTCTAATTTGCACAATTTCATTAGTCTTGGGAATATAAATCAATACTTTCGGACTAAAACTAAAACAAGAAGATACTAATAAGTGATTAAACTCCACATTTATCAGATGCCACCAGATAGAGATATCGACTTTTGTATTGACGTGGCTCCAGTCACTCAGCCCATTTCTATTCCATCATACCATATGGCCCCACCTGAGTTGAAGGAACTGAAGGAGCAGTTGCAGGATTTGCTTAATAAAAGATTCATTAGACCTAGTGTCTTGCACTAGGATGTGCCAGTGTTGTTTGTAGAAGGACAGTTCGATGAGAATGTGTATAGATTCTCGGCGGTTGAACAAAGTCAATATCAAGAACAAGTATGTGTTGTTGAGGATTGATGACTTAGTTGATTAGCTTCAGGGTACCAAAATATTCTCAAAGATTGATTGGAGATCTGGCCACATCACTTGAAGATTAGGGCATCGGATGTCCCTAAGACAACTTTCCGGACTCGGTATGGGCATTATGAGTTCCTCGTGATGTCATTTAGCTTGACAAATACCCCAGCATCATTTATGGATTTGATGAATTGGGTATTTAAGCCTTATTTGGATTCTTTTGTGATCGTCTTCATTGATGACATTCTGGTATACTTCCGCAGTCAAGAGGTTCATGAGCAACATCTTCAGATTGTACTTTAGACTCTGAGAGATAGTTAGTTATATGCCAAGTTTTCAAAGTGTAAGTTTTGGCTGGACTCGGTTGCCTTTTTGGGGCATGTTTTATCTGCTGAGGGCATTAAAGTGGATACTAAGAAGATTAAGGTAGTTCAGAACTGTCCTAGACAAACTTCAGCTACAAAAATTTAGAGTTTTCTGGGTTTGGCGGGTTATTATCGCCGGTTTGTGGAGGGGTTTTCATCCATCGCAGCCCCATTTACTAGATTGACCTAGAAGGGTGTCCTATTCAGGTGGTCAAATGAGTGTGAGTTGAGCTTTCAAAAACTCAAGAGTGCTTTGACTGTAGCTCCAGTGTTGGTATTGCCTACAGGTTCAAGATCCTACATCGTGTATTGTGATACATCGTGTATGGTCTTGGTGCTCTTGGCAGTTGAAGGTTCATGAAAAGAATTACCTTGTTCATGACTTAGAGCTGGCAGCTATCATTCATGCATTGAAGATTTAGAGGCATTACCTCTACGGTGTTTCATGTGAGGTATTCACAAATCATCAGAGTCGACAGTACTTGTCTAAGCAAAAGGATCTCAACTTGAGGTAGCGGAGGTGGTTAGAGCTGTTAAAAGACTATGACATTACCATTTTGCATCACCCCGGGAAAGCCAATGTGGTGGCCGATACCTTGAGAAGAAAGGCTTGAGTATGGGTAGCCTTGCATATATTTCAGTTGGTGAGAGACCGCTAGCATAATATGTTCAAGCCTTGACCAATCAGTTCGTGAGGTTAGATGTTTTGGAGCCTAGTCGGGTTCTTGCTTGCACGGTTTCTCGGTCCTCATTGTATGAGCGCATCAGAGAGTATCAATATGGCGACCCGTATTTGCTTGTCCTTAAGGACACCGTGCAGCACGGTGATGCCAAGAAGGTTTATCATGGGGATGATGGGGTGTTGCAGATGCAAGGTCAGATTTGTGTGTCCAATGTGGATGGGCTTCGTGAGTTGATTCTTGAGGAGGCCATAGTTCGCGGTATTCCATTCATCCGGGTGCCGTCAAAATGTATCAGGATTTGATGCAACATTATTGATGGAGAAGAATGGAAAAAGATATTGTTGAGTATATGGCACGGTGTTTGAATTGCCAGCAGGTGAAGTACGAGCATTAGAGGTCTAACGGTTTACTTCAAAGACTTGAGATTCCCGAGTGGAACTGGGAGCGTATTACCATGGATTTCATTGTTAGGCTCCCACAGAATTTGAAAATATTTGACACAGTATGGGTCATTGTGGATAGGTTGACAGAGTCGGTGCATTTTATTCTGGTGGCAGCTACTTATTCCTCAGAGCGACTGGTTGAGATCTATATACGCGAGACTGTTCATCTTCGCGATGTGCCGGTGTCTATTATTTCTGATCGGGGCACGTAGTTCACATCGCATTTTTGGAGAACTGTACATTGGGATTTAGGCATGCGAGTTGAATGGAGTACAGTATTTCACCCCTAGACGGACGGGTAGTCCGAGAGCACCATTCAGATATTGGAGGATATGCTTCGCGCCTGTGTTATGGATTTTGAGGGTTCTTGGGATCAGTTTTTGCCGCTTGCGGAGTTTGCCTACAACAACAGCTACCAATCGAGTATTCAGATAGCTCCTTATGAGGCCTTATGTGAGAGGCGGTGTCGTTCTCCAGTTGGTTGGTTTGAGTCGGGAGAGGCTCAGTTGTTGGGTACTGATTTGGTTACGGATGCCTTGGAAAATGTCAAAATGATTTAGGATCAGCTTCGTACAGCACAGTCTAGGCAAAAGAGTTGTTGGTCGGAGAGTTTGTGATGTGGCATTCATGGTTGAAGAGAAGGTTTTTCTCCCGGTTTTACCCATGAAAGGTGTGATGAGGTTTGGGAAGAAAGGCAAGTTGAGCCCTAGGTATATTGGACCCTTTGAGATCCTTGAGAAAGTTGGTGAGGTGGCTTACAAGCTTGCATTGCCACCTAGATTATCAGCAATTCACCCGGTGTTCCATGTCTCCATGCTCCCGAAGTATCACGGTGATCCGTCCCATGTATTAGAATTCCATCTCAATCCATTTGGACAAGAATTTGACTTATGGGGAGGAGCCAGTGGCTATTCTAGCACGATAGGTTCGGAATTTGAGGTCTAAGAGTTATTCTTTTGTTAGAGTGCAGTAGACGTAGGGAAGTTAGCTGATCGAGGTAGCTACGTAGGAGTCCAAGTCCGATATGCGGAGTAGATACCCCCACCTTTTCACCAGTCCATGTACTTTTCTATGTCCATTCGAGGACGAATGTTTCTTTTAGAGGTGGAGAATGTGACAACGTTGTTTTGAGTATTAGCCCTTATTTCTATGTTCTGAGACCTCCATTGGCTCCGTTTGATGTTTCTTGGTTTGCATGCGTGGCCCGTATCGCTTTTTGAAAAGCTTTTATGTGAAAATTTGAAGAAAACATGATTGTTTTGGCTTTAAAAACAATTTGAGTTGATCACGGTCAACATTTTGTAAAAATGAACTCGGATCGGTGTTTTGACGATTTCGGTAGGCCCGTATCATGATTTTGGACTTGGGCGTATGCCCAGAATTGCAATTGGAGCTCCCTAGATTGATTTGACTCATTATGCCGAAAACTAGTATTTTGAAAGTTTAAAAATTTCCTAAGTTTGACCGTAAGTTGACTTCATGGCTATCGGGTTCGGATTTTGATGTTGAAACTTGGAATAGGTCCGTATTACTATTTGAAACTTGTCTGCAAAGTTTGGTGCAATTCGAAATTGGTTTGACATGATTCAGACGCTTATAAGTTATTTTAGTCATTCTTAAGTTTCCTTTGAAATCTCATTCATTTTGAGGTTTGACTTGTAGATGTAGATGCTGTATTGGTGATTTGATCGCGCGAGCAAGTTCGTATGATTTTATTATGCTTGTGTGCATGTTTGGTTTGGAGCCTGAGGGGCCCGCATGAATTTCGGACATATTTCGGATGAGTTTGGATAGTGCAAAGATAGCTGGTGTCTTTCCAGCACTGGTGCTCTGTTGTAGATATCGCATTTGCGAACAATAGCTTGCATTTGCGACCATGGGTTATGTTGGGCTAATCTCTCAATTGCGAGGAACTTGTTAGCAATTGCGAGGAACTTGTTCGCATTTGCGAACTGTCAGTGGTCGCATTTGCGATTCTGCGTCGCATTTGCGACTCAGTGTGCTTTTGGGTGATCTTCACAATCGCGAAGGTGTTGTTTGTGATTGCCAAGGTGGTGCGGCTTCTGGGCTTCTGAGGCAAGGTTCACATTTCGGACACTTGTCTCGCATTTGCGAAGTTTGCAATTGCGAACATGACTTTGCAGTTGCGACATCTGTAGCTGGGTAAAAGAGAAAAAATTGGGACTTAGCTCATTTTAAATCATTTTTCAACCCTAAACACTCTAGAGGTAATTTTCTAAGAGACATTTCTTCCCAAATTCATTGTTAACCATCACTTTTCATGATATATCAACATCAAATTTAGGTTTTCATAGTTGAAATTAGGAATTTGGGTAGAAATTGAGAACTTTTGTTAAATTGAGATTTAGACCTCAAATTGAGGTTGGATTTCGAAACATATCACATAACCAGACTCGGGGGTGAATAGGTAATTAGGTTTTGGTCTGAACCTAGGGTTTTGTCAAGCGAGCCAGGGGTTGACTTTCTTTACTTTTTCTAAAATGATCAAAATTGAACCTCTTTCATTAATGGGTAGTTTCTTAAGCTTATTTTGAAACGTTTGATCGATAATTTGCTAGATTTTGTTGGTTTCGAGATTCGTTCAAAAGGCAAAGCCGTGGTTGGTTGATCGCTTTGTTTCACGGAGTGAGGTAAATATTGGGTCTAACCTTGACTTGAGGGAATTGGGAATCCTTGAACTATCTGTTATGTGAATTTTGTGGGGAAACAACGTATATGTGAAGTGACGAGTGTATATACGCCGTCATGACATTTATTTTCATGTTTTCATTTATTTCATGATATATCTTGTTTCATGCCTTAATTTTTACATGCTTTATTTGACATCTATGCCATAATTGTTACTTGTCATTTAATTATTCTCTTATTAAATTGTCCGTTCCTTCCATGACTCCATGCTTAGTTGCTACTTGCCTCTACTTGCTTTACTTGCATACTTAAATTGTCACATGCTTTACTTGTTTTATTGTTTTGTAATATTTGTTGTATTCTATAATGTGATTTCACTTGAATGAGTTGTTTAGTTGATATATACCGATGAATTGGTAAAGTTGAAACTTCGAGTTGTTAGAGATTCTTTGATTTTTATGTGGTTCTTTATTTCCTTATACATTTACCCCCTTAATGTAGAAATTCTTGTAAATTTGGTTCTTGAATTGTTTATGTTGATTGAAATTGTTTGGGGAGAGGGTTGCTCACCGCAACAGAAATAGAAAGGTAATGAATTGAAATGGTGAATAAGAACATATTACGATATTGACGGATGATGATATGGTGGAATCGAGTTGCGCGCCACAACAGATTGTATATGTGGTACTTGTTTTTGATTGTTGGAATTGCCTCAGTATTATGATATGAGATTATGAGATTTGTTATTCTTGGTTCTCTGGTAGTTAAATTTCGAGTTCGTTCCCATGAGTTAACTGCTCCACTTCCATTTCCTGTTTTTCAGCTATTATTATTGTTGCGTACAGGTTATTGTAAGTGACCCGCCTTAGCCTCGTCACTACTTCGTCGAGGTTAGGCTCCGCACTTAGAGAGTACATGGGGTCAATTGTACTCATACTAAACTCTACACTTTTTGTGCAGATACCGGCGTGAGTCCTAGCAGCACTGAGTGAGATTGCCAGGATCTAGCTACCTTTGGAGACTTGAGGTATAGCTGCATGGCATCCGCAGCCTTAAATTCACCTTTTATGTCATCATTGCTGTTTATTTTGATTCAAACTGTTGTGTTTCATTCAGACTATTATCTCTAGTACTCTAGACGCTCATGTATTCATGACTCCAGTTTCTTGGATTGTATTTGGATTACGTCGTTCAGTGTTTATTACCTTATTTCAGACTATTCGGTTGTTAGTATTATCATTTGACTTGAATTATTAAAACTGGTAAATAGATATAGCTAACATTGGCTTACCTAGCAAGTAAAATGTTAGGCGCCATCACGGTCCTGAGGATGGAAATTCCGGGTCGTGACAATTTAACAATATATGACAGAAGCTTCATCTTCTTCCTTCGAAGCGTTGATCAATTTTAACGCATATCACCTTAAATATCCACCAAAGCGTACTGAAATTGTGATTTAAACTCCTTAAGAAGTACACAATCTATTATAACAACACTCTCTCGAAATAAATTTCAGTTCTAAAAATCTAAATTTTCGAACTCAAGCTTAAGCGAGTTTCAATGGTTGTCCGTTTTAGCTAGAATTTTTCGGATCTGAAATTTATTGGTGAGCCTTTGATTAAATATATTTGTATAATCCCTTATTTAAGCTAATTAATTCTGAGTTTATACTATTGTTTCATTGGTATTGAGAAAGAAACCCAAAAATCTCCATTAAGAGTTTCTGGAAGCTTGAAATTTTTTCAAAACATATTTGTTGATTTTGAGTTTATTGGAGTCAATTGGTCAATGGGAATTGTTCAAATTAATGTAAGGAACTTGTGGCTAAATTTTCATGTGATTTGATGGTTGTTCATCGAGTTTGAATTGAATTTTGAATGAAAGCATGAAGAAAGTTGAAGAAACCTAGAGCTCAAGTGAAGATAGCCAATTGAATTTTTTTTTTGACTGAACCAGATAATAAGTTGAGGGTTGGACGAAAATAGATATTTATTTTCTTATTTAGGCCTACTATATAAAAAAGTTACTTGATTTCCCTGAATCTTTAAGAGGAATTTTCAGAAATCACTATAGTTAAGTGGCTATTTAACGTGCTATAGCTACAATATCCATATTTACTGGCTGTAGCTATAATTTCGTCGCTACTGTGCTGTATTCCACGTATTCGCATGACTGTATTTATAAATACAGAACCTAAAAAATTGGTATTACATCTGTTTAATTCTATATTCCATGTATTCTCGCGACTGTATTTATAAAGACGGTGAGGTAATTGATAAGTGTGAATTTTAACCACTTATCAGTACCTTCTTGCTTTAAATTTAGTCCGAAAGTGTTGATTTTTGCCAAAACTAATGATGTTCTGCAAATTACAGGAATATTAGAGAATTGGGCCTCGACGAAGAAATCTAACTCAAAAAGGAGTGTTCTGGCTCATAAAGCAAGAAGGAGTGCAGCAGGCCAAAAGTGCGGTCCATTGAAGGAATTCTGCCATCGTAGTGTCACGACCCCAATTTTTCTTCGAAGGATGTCGTGATGGCACCTAGTCTCTACGACTAGGTAACCCTAACAATAATAACAACTGAACAAATATAAACTAACAAGTTATTGAAAACAACTAAATAATAGATAAATCCTTCCGGAAAAAAAAATCTCACAGTACACACCCCAAAATCGGTGGAACTGAGTCATAAGCTCAACAACATACAACTAGAGCACTACTACATCACTGTCCGAAAGAAAATGCAATAGGAAGTAAATAGGGAAGGTGACTTCGAGGCCTGCGGACATGGAGCAGGTATACCTTGAAGTCTCCCAAGTAGCAAGCTATGTCAACCTCTAACGACCGGCACGACCAGACGTACTTGGATCTGCACAAAAAGATGCGCAAAAGCATAGTATGAGTACAACACAATGGTACCCAGTAAGTATCAAGCCTAACCTCAATAGAGTAGTGATGAGGCCAGGTCAAGAGACCTACTAGGATATAAATAAACACTATGAAAATGTGATATGGATATATATAGGAAAATGACGAACAACTAACGAAACTAAGATAATAACATGAACTAGTACCGAGAACCAACAATGGAGATAGCATAAAGAAGCAACTAAAGAGCAACAATGATCATGTACGGACGATAACTGCTTGAACAATTAAGAGTGAAACAACAAGATATATTCACACCAAAACACTTTGCAACATAAAATAACAAGTATCACAATAAGGTACGGCCTCGTGTATAATGAATCAAAATCGAGGTACCGCCTCGTATTCACTTTTCTCAAACTCAATCACAATCTTTCCCTATACCGCCGCGTGAGCCTTACATTTGAAAATATGTTTTGAAAATATTTTTTTCGAAATAGCTACACGCACTTTATCCTACACTATGACACCGCGTGGCTTCACGTAGTTTCCCTACAAGCAACACGCACATCGGTCCCGCCTTATACCGCCGCATGCACATTAACCCCAATCCTTATATACAAGAATATCAATGTTTTCACAATAATAGCCCACAGCTCCACCACAACATATACAAGAATATCAACAACAACACTGGATGAAAAATGCTCAAATAAGATATATGTTTCAACAATAACCAACATCGCCTTAACGATTAACGACTTTCACAGCTTCAACACCAAATAACTCAACAATGAGAGAAATAATGTATAACCACAATGTTAAATAAGACTAACTCACAATAAAAGAGATAATATTTAACAATGAGTCTCAAACAATGGAAATCAACAAGTAAAGGGATAATATGAACAATTACTTCAAGTAACGAAAATCAATAAGGAAAGAGATACCACGAACAATAGCTTCAAATAATGATAATTTACAATGAAGAGATAGCATGTAACAATAAAGGGGGCAACAAGTTCAACTAAAGAATGGGAGCAATTTAACAAGTAGGATGTAGAACAAATACTAGACAAGTCAACTAAGGCATTTAAGGATAGTCTAACACAATTAGGGATTAGATTATAAGAATTTAGAACATAATAAGGCATTTCAATTAAATCATAGAAATAGTCTAAATGACATAAACCGGACAAATACCACGTACAACCCGTGTACCCACTCCTCACCTTGCGTACACGGATTTCACTTAGTACAATTGAATCAAACAATACCAACCCTAAAGGGTAGTTCCCCCACACGAAGTTAGGCAAGACATTTACCTCAACTAGGCCAATTCAACACTCGAAAATGGTTTTTCCCTTAAAATCCGCCTCCGCTCTAACCAAAATTGACTCAATATCATCAAACAATGCTAGGGAATTCAATTGCAATAGATAAAGTTAAGATCTTTACGGTGAATGCTAGGGAATTCAATTCCAATGGTAGATTCCATCTACCTATGACCCCACGAGTTTATATATGTGATCAGTTTCAAAATCCGAGTCCAAATCGACTCTCAAAACTCAATTTCTTATGTTTCAAAAACTTAGCGAAGCTTCACCAATTTCTACTTAGATTCACATGATTTTGATGTAAATCTAAGATATGTTGATGGAATATGACTAGAAATAGATTAAAATCACTTACCCAAGGTTTCTAGGTGAAAATCCCCACTCCAATCGCCTCCTACCGAGTCTAGGGTTCAAAAATATAAGAATGAGTTCAAAAATCCCGTCTCCCAACCGTTTAACCAGCTGCAGATGTCGCATTTGCGATACTAGATTCGCATTTGTGAGCCCTGACAGACTCAACATATATCGCAATTGAGATAAAGCCTTCACAATTGCGGACTGGGGAAACCGCAAAAGCGGACAATTGTTCGCATTTGCAAATGCTATATAATTCCTATTGGTTTTGCAAATGCGAAGGTGAGGTCGCATTTGCGAAAATTGCCCATCACTTGTTGCCTTCGCAGATGCGATCCTGGTGTTCACATTTGTGACACTAGAGCACTAGACATCAGTTTTTTGGAATTTTTAATCCAAACCTCTCCGGATCATGTCCGAAACTCATCCGAGCCCTCGGGGGCTCCAAACTAAACATCCGCACAAGTCTAAAACATCATACGAACTCGCTCGCGTGACCAAAACACAAAAATAACATCTAAAATTACGAATTGAACTCTAAAATGCATGAAATTCAAAGAAATTTGAAAGAACTTCTAGAATTACAACTAAGCGTCCGAATCCTCTCAAATCAACTCCAAACGACACCAAATTTTGCAGACAAGTTCTAAATGCCATAACGGACCTATTCCAGGTCCTAAAATCTAATTTTGAAATCGATAGCTATAGGTCAACCTACGATCAAACTTTTCAACTTAAAATTATCAAATTTCGGCAAATCAACACAAATCAACCTACGGACTTTCAAAATCAATTCCGAGAATACGCCCAAGCCCGAAATCACGATGCAAATCTATCAGAGTCATAAAACACAGTTTTGGGGTTGTTCTCACAAAAGTCAAAGTATGGTCAAGATTTTCAAATTAAAGCTTCTAAGTCTAGAATCAAGGGTCCAAATCAACCCGAAAGCTTCCCGGAATGAAATTAATCAATCCCGAAGGTCATAAAAGCATAGACACACAAGTGTGATGCAATAAAAGGGGTAACAGGGCGTAATTACACAAAAAGGACTGATCGGGTCATTACATTCTCCCCCTTTTAAAACAAATATTCGTCCTCAAACGTGCATAAGGACATACCTGAAGTGGTGAATAGATGAGGATAACGACTCCACATGTCGTGCTCGGTCTCCCAAGTCGCCTCCTCAACTGGATGACCCATTCATTGAACCTTCACTGAACCAATATCCTTTAATCTCAACTTCTGGACCTGTTGATCCAAGATAGCCACAGGCTCCTCAGCATAGGTCAAATCCTCGTCCAATTAGACTGTGCTGAAGTCTAGAACATGAGACAGATCACCATAATACTTTCGGAGCATAGAGACATGGAACACCAGATGAACCGCAGATAAACTAGGTGGCAAGGCTAGCTTGTACGCCACCTTTCTATTCCTCTCAAGGATCTCAAAAGGTCCGACATACCTACGGCTCAACTGGCCCTTCTTCGTGAACCTTATCACACCCTTCATGGGTGAAACCCAGAGCAAGACTCGCTCTCTGACCATGAATGCAACATCACGAACCTTTCGATCTGCATAACTCTTCTGTCTTGATTGGGCTGTACGAAGCCAATCCTGATTCATCTTGACCTCCTCTCCCGGATCAAACCACCCAACAGGAGAACGATACCGTCTCCTATATAGAGCCTCACATGGAGCCATCTAGATAGTCGACTGGTAACTGTTGTTGTAGTCAAACTCCGCAAGTGGCAAAAACTAATCCCAAGCACCCCCGAAATCCATAACACATGCGCGAAGCATATCCTCCAATATCTGAATAGTGCGTTCGGGCTATCCGTCCGTTTGAGGGTGAAATGTTGAACTCAACTCAAACCATGTGCCAAGCTCACGCTGCACAGCCTTCTAGAAATGTGAGGTGAACTGCATACCCCGGCCAGAGATGATACATATCGGTATACCATGAAGTCGGTCAATCTCGTGGATATATACCCGAGCCAGCTGCTCCGAAGAATAGCTAGTCACTACTGGATTAAAATGAGTCGACTTGGTCAACCTATCCACAATCACCCATACTGCATCAAACTTCCTCTTAGTCCATGGGAGCCCAAGCTCAGGAATCTCAAGCGACTGAAGCAAACCACCCGGTCGCTGATGCTCATACTTTACCTGCTGACAATTTTAGCACCGAGCTACATACTCCACGATGTCCTTCTTCATCCTCCTCCACCAATAGTGCTGTCTCAATTACTGATAAATCTTAGCGGTACCCGGATGAATGGAGTACTGCGAACTGTGGGCCTCCTGGAGAATCAACTCACGCAAACCATCCACATTAGGCATACATAACTGACCTTGCATACGTAACACACCGTCATCCCCAATAGTAACCTCCTTTGGCACGACCATGCTAAACCGTGTCCTTGAGGACAAGCAGATGGGGGTCGTCATACTAACGCTCTATAATACGGCCATATAGAGAAGACCGAGAAACCACGCAGGAAAAAACTCGACTGGGCTCTGAAACATCCAATCTAACAAACTGATTGGCTAAGGCCTGCACCTCCAATGCTAATAGCCTCTCTCTTATCGATAGATATGCTAAACTACCCAAATCTCCGCCTTTCGACTCAAGGCATCACTTTCCGGGATGATCTAGAATGGTGATATCATAGTCCTTAAGTAACTTTAACCACCTCCACTGCCACAAATTAAGATCTTTCTGTTTGAATAGATGTTGTAGACTCCAGTAGTCGATAAAGACCCCAAAAGGAACACCGTACGAATAATGCCGCCAGATCTTCAATGCATGAACAATGGCTACCAACTCCAAGTCATGGACCGGATAATTATTCAACTCCAAGTCGTGGACCGAATAATACTTCTCATGAGTCTTTAACTATCAAGATGCGCAGGCAATTACCCTACCGTCTTGCATCAACACCGCGCCAAGGCCAATAGGTGATGCATCACAATATATAGTATAAGACCCCGAGCCCATATGCGACACCAACACTGGCTGTAGTCAAAGCAGTCTTGAGCTTTTGAAAGCTCACCTCACACTCCTTGGTCCATCTGAAAGGAGCACCCTTCTGGGTCAATCTGGTCATAGGTGTAACAATAGATGAGAAGCTCCACGAAACAACGATAATACCGGCCAAACTAAGGAAACTCTGGATCTCAGTAGCTGAAGACGATCTGGGCCAACTCTGCACTGCCTCAATCTTCTTCAGATCTACCTTGATCCCCTCACTCGACAACACATGACCTAAAAACGCCACTGAATCAATCCAGAATTCATACTTTGAGAAGTTTGCATATAACTTCTTCTCTCTCGAGGTTTGGAGCACGATCCTTAAATGCTGATCATGATCTTCTCGACTGCGAGAGTATACCAAAATATCTTCAATAAACACAATGATGAATGAATCAAGATAAGGCTGGAATACACTATTTATCAGGTTCATAAATGTTGCTGGGGCGTTGGTCAGCCCAAATGACATCACGAGGAACTCGTAGTGACCATACCGAGTCCTAATGGCTGTCTTCAGAATATCGCATCCCGAATCTTCAACTGATGATAACCTGACTTCAAATCAATCTTGGAGAACACTCTGGCACCCTATAGCTGATCAAATAGGTCATTAGTACGAGGTAATGGGTACCTGTTCTTCACTGTAACCTTGTTCAACCAACGATAATCAATACACATACACATAGAACCATCCTTCTTCTTCAAAAACAAGACCGGAGCACCCCCACGTTGATACACTAGGCCGAATGAACCCCTTATCAAGCAACTCTTGCAACTGCTCCTTTAACTCCTTCAGCTCTGCTGGTGTCATACGATATGGTGGAATAGAAATAGGCTGAGTGCCCAGCAACAAGTCAATACCAAAATCGATATCCCTATCGGGCGGCATGCCCCGAAGATCTGCAGGAAATACATCTAGAAAGTCTCTCACTACCAGAAATGACACAAAGGCTACATAAGCATTACACCCCTTCTCAACCATTTGCTGAGCCATTAGAAACGAGATAACCCTGCTAGGAAAATAATCTAATGAACCTCTCCACTCTAACTGTGGTAAACCTAGCATAGCTAGCGCCACAGTCTTGGTGTGACAATCAAGAATAGCAGGATAGGGCGACAATCAGTCTATTCCCAAGATAATATCAAAGTCTACCATACTAAGTAACAACCGATCAACTCTGGTCTCAAAACCACTGGTCACAACTAAACACGACCGATACATACAGTCCATAATAGTAGAATCTCCCACAAGTGTTGACATATAAATAGGAGAACTCAAGGAATTACGTGATATATCCAAATATGGAGCAAAGTAAGATGACACATATGAATAAGTGGATCCCGGATCAAATAAGACTGATGCATCTCTACGGTAAATCAAGACCATAATTGTAGTGACTAAGTTTGAAGCAACTGCTTCTGTCCTACTTGGAAGAACATAAAATCTGGCCTGGCCTTCCCCTCTAGGGAGACCTCTACCCGCTCGTCCCCCACCCCTAGCTGGCTGAGAGTGTGGAGCAGCAACTGGGGCAGCAATCATGGCCTGAGAAGTCTGCAGACTTGACTGAATCCGTTGAGCTTGAGTAGTCTAGGAAGATGCATCCCTCCTGAATCTGGGACAGTCTCTGACCATGTGGCGGGTATCACCACACTCAAAACAAGCTCTTGGTGGGTGTGGCGGCTGGGACTGGCTCGAGCCTGGTCTGCTGGACTGACTGCTGAAGGCAACCCGTGCAAGAGGTACACTAGAAAGTGGCTAAGCAAAGTGTGTAACCTAAGACCTCGATACAATCGGAGCACCACTAGAAGCTGGAAGTACTGAATGAACTGGATGGCTCATATAGACCCTACCATGACAGGCTATAGCTGCAGCGTGACCATCACTAAATCCCCACGCGCTACGAGACCTCTTGCTCTCCCTATCATCTCTATCATGGTTTCGCATAACCTCTAACCTCCGTGCAATCTCAACCACCTGCTGGTACGGAGTGTATAACTCCAACTCCCTAGCCATGTTGAATCTAAAACTCTGGTTGAGCCCCACGAT
Source organism: Nicotiana obtusifolia (assembly GCA_002018475.1). NCBI lineage: Eukaryota > Viridiplantae > Streptophyta > Magnoliopsida > Solanales > Solanaceae > Nicotiana > Nicotiana obtusifolia. The sequence continues at coordinate 10,907 of MCJB01002370.1, read as the reverse complement.
TGATCGGATAGCATACTCTGACATTAACATAGTACCCTGGAGTAGCCGCTCAAAATCCGCGCGCCAAGCATCCCCAAGGGTCTGACAAACAAACTCTCTCAAGAAAAACCTTTGAAAACCTATCCCATGTAAGTGAAGTTGCCTTGGCAGGGCTACCCACCTCGTACGCCCGCCACCACTGATATGCTGCTCCCTTTAGCTGGAACGTAGTAAAAGCAACCCCACTAGTCTCCACAATGCCAGTATTGCGAAGAATACGATAACACTCCTCAAGAAAACCATGTGCATCCTCTGAAGCCAAATCATTAAAGGTAGGAGGGTGGTACTTCTTGAACCTCTCGAGCCTAAGTTGCTCCTCCTCAAATGGTGCATCCCTAACCACGGGCTGAACTGGAGCAATAGGTTGTACCTGTACAACCTCTAGGACCTGATCAACTTGGAATTGCTGCTCCGGGGAAACGGGCCGCTGGAATCTGTGCTCCTCCTCTAGCCTAAGATGCGGCTGGTGCAAGTGAGATTAACCCCGCCTAAGCTAAGGAACCAAACATGCTCATGAACTGTGCGAGGGTCTCCTAAAGTGCTGGGGTGGCAATAAGCTCCTCAGGTATCTGTCCCCCAACTGGAGCTACTGGTGGCTCCTCTGTTGCAGCTGGGGCAGGTGCTTTGGCTGCACCATGCGCCCATCCTTGGCCTCTCACGGCTCTAGTAGGGGGTCCGGGTGTCTGATCGTCGAATCTTGCAGTGCGTGTCCTCACCATCTATGAGAGAATAAAAAGTAAAAAAATTTAGTTTTTGAAATCAAAAAATTCGCACAATAAGGAATCAAAGAAGTGAAGTTTTCCTAACAGTTCTGTAGCCACTCGAAGATAAGTACAGACGTCTTTGTACTGATCCGCAAGATTCTACTAAACCTGCTCCGAAGGATGTCGTGATGGTACCTAGTCTCTACGACTAGGTAAGCCTTAAAAATAATAACAACTAAATAAATATAAACTAACAAGTTACTGAAAATAACTAAATAATAGATAAAGCCTTCCGAAAAACAAAATCTCACTAACACACCCCAAAACCGGTGGAACTGAGTCATAAGCTCTACAATATACAACTAGAGTACTACTACATCACTGTTTGAAAGAAAATGCAATAGGAAGTAAATAGGGAAGGTGACTCCGAGGCCTATGAACGTGGAGCATGTATACCTTGAAGTCTCCCAAGCAGCAACTACGTCAACCTCTAATGATCAGCACGAGCAAATGTACCTAGATCTGCCCAAAACAATTAGCAGAAGCATAGTATGAGTACAACACAATGGTACCCAGTAAGCATCAAGCCTAACCTCAGTAGAGTAATGACGAGGCCAGGTTAAGACACCTACTAGGATATAAATAAACAGTATGAAAATGTGATATAGATATGTAAAGGAAATGAATAACAACTGAAACGAAATCAAGATAATAACATGAACTACTACCGGAAACCATCAATGGAGATGGCATAAAGAATCAACTGAGGAGCAACAATGATCATGTACGAACCATAACTACTAGGACAATTAAGAGTAAAACAACAAAATATATTCCCACCAAAACACTTTGCAACATAAAATAACAACAAGAATAACAACGAGATACTGTCTCGTGTATGATAAATCAAAACTGAGGTACCGCCTCGTATAATCAAGAATCACAACTGAGGTACCGCCTCATATTCACTTTTCTCAAATTCAGTCACAATCTTTTCTTATACTGTCACTTGAGCCTTACATTTGAAAGTAGGTTTCTAAAACAGTTTTCTCAAAATAGCTACACACACTTTAGCCCACCTAATGATGCCACGTGGCTTCACGTAGTTCCCCTACAAGCAACACGCACATAGGTCCCACCTTATACCGCCGCATGCACATTAACCCCAAGCCTTATACCACCACATGCGCGTCAATATGATATCACAATAACAATTCACACCATAAGTGCCCATATATCACAACATGTCGAAACCAAAAATATCAATATTTCCACAACAATAGCCCACAGCTCCACCACAATGTATACAAGAATGTCAACAACAACATTTAATGAAAAATGCTCAATAAAATAGTTGTTTCAATAATAACCAACATTGCCATAACGTATGAATGACTTTCACAACTTCAACACCAAATAACTCAACAATGAGAGAAATAATGTATAACCACAATGTTAAATAAGACAAACTCACAATAAAAGAGACAATATATTCAACAATGAGTCTCAAACAATAGAAATCAACAAGTAAAGGAATAATATGAATAATTACTTCAAGTAACGAAAATCAATAAGGAAAGAGATAGCACGAGCAATAGCTTCAAATAATGATAATTAACAATGAAAAGATAGCATGTAACAATAAAGGGGGCAGCAAGTTCAACTAGGGAATGAGAGCAATTTAACAAGTAGGACGTAGAACAAATACTAGAGCAGTCAACTAAGACATTTAAGGATAGTCTAACACAATTAGGTATAAATTGATTATAAGAATTTAGAACATAATAGGGCATTTCAATTAAAGCATGAAATAGTCTAAGTAACCTAAATCGGTCAAATACCACATACAACCTGTGTACTCACTTGTCACCTTGCGTACACGGATTTCACTTAGCAAAATTGAATCAAACAATACCAATCCTAAGGGGTAGTTCCCCCACACAAAGTTAGCCAAGACATTTACCTAAACTAGGCTAATTTAATACTCGAAAATGGCTTTCCCTTAAAATCCGCCTCCACACAACTTAAATCTAACCAAAATCGACTGAATATTATCAAATAATGTTAGGGAATTCAATTGCAATAGATAAAGTTAAGATCTATTCATTTTTTCAAAAAGTCAACAAAAGTCAACCCAAGGCTCGCCCGGTCAAAACCCCGGTCCAATGGTAGATTCCATCTACCCATAACCCCACGATTTCATATATGTGATTAGTTTCAAATTTTGATTCCAAATCAACTCTCAAAACTCAATTTCTTATTTTTCAAAAACTTAGCAAAGTTTTCACTAATTTCTACTATGATTCTGTAACGATCCGACCGGTTGTTTTATTTTTTAGATCCCCGTCCCCCTAATTAAGACTCCCCGTATATGCCTTTGTTTTTTTATGACTTGGAGGGATGGATGACTGGGGGTTTGGAAGGTTCGGGTTGAAATCGAAATACTTAGTTCCTCGGTAGTGGCCTATAATGGTCAAGTTTGACTTGAGTCAACGTTTTGAGTAAACGACCTCGAAATCGGGATTTGACAGTCCCAATAGGTTCGTATTATGATTTTGGACTTGAGCGTGTGTTCGGATCGGGTTTTGGATGACCCAGAAGCGTTTCGATGCTGAATATTGAAAGTTGCATTGAAGGTTTTTCAAGTTCTTTAAGTTTGGTTATGAGTGGAATTTGGTGTTATCGATATCCTTTTGGGATTTCGAGCCTTGGAATAGTTATGTATGCTAATTTATGACTTATACGCAAAATTTAGTGTCATTCCGAGTAGTATAAGTATGATTCGGCGCATTCGGAGTAAGTTGAAATGCTTGAAGTTCATAATTTGATCCAATTGGGTTTTGGGGTGTGATTATTAGTTTTGGTTATGTTTTTACATGTTCCGAGAGTTCGAGCAGGTCCGTATTATGTTTATGGACTTGTTGGTGCATTTGGAGGCTGTAACGACCCGATTGGTCGTTTTAAGCTCTAGCAGGTCGTTCGGCGGTTTGAGACATTGAGTAGCTTCACTTCATGTTTTATGACTTGTACGTGTGGATGGAATTGAATTTTGGGAGGTTCGGAGTTAATTCAAATGAAAAATTCTCAATTCGGATGCTTTAAGTTGAAAGAGTTAACCAACGTTTGTCTTTTGAGTAAAGGACCTCGGAATCAGGATTTGAAGGTTTCAATAAGTTCGTATGATGATTTCGGACTTAGGCGTATGTTCGGGTTGAGTATCGGGTGATCTGAAAGCATTTCAGCGCTTATTGTAGAAAGTTGGCAATTCGAAGGTTTTAGAATTTCCTCTATTTGGTTTGAAGTGGACCTTGGTGTTATCAATGTGTGTATGGGGTTTTGAGCCTTGGAATAGGTTCGTATCGTGATTTATGACTTGTACATAAAGTTTAGCGTCATTCCGAAAAGTTTAAGTGTAATTCGGATGCGTTCGCCGAAGTTTGAATGTTTGAAAGTTAAAAGGAGGATTTGATCATCGATTCATGGTTTTGGTGTTGTTTGGTGTGATTTGAGGCCTCGAGCAGGTTCGTTTTATCTATTGGGACTGGTTTGTGTAATTAGAAGGGGTCTCGGGGGCCTCGGGTGTGTTTCGGATGTATTTGGGTTGTGTTGTGCTCTTATTTGATGTTTCGGCATCGTTTTCCTGGGCATAAAGGATACTATATTGAAAAACGACCTTTGATTTGTGATTTGATTGACCCATTAGATCCGTTTCATAATTACGAGTCATAGCAACAAGAATCATCGAATTCCGATAATGTATGAGAGAGTTATACCCATTTCCGTGTTGGGAAAGATTGCTGGTGTTGCTGGTGTTCAAGTATCGCAATTGCGAACATTTGTTCACAATTGCGAAGATTGTATATTTTTGCCTTGGCTTGCAATTACGAAGCCTGTAGATTCCGCATTTGTCACAAATGCGATATCTGCACCTGGTAAAAGTGCTGGGAGACAGGAGTTTGGAGACATTCTCTGATTTTTGAAACCTTAGGCTCGGTAGGATGCGATTTTGAAGAGGGATTTGCCTCTACAATCTTGGGTAAGTAAGTTTATTCAATTTCCAACTATATTACATGGATTATATACAGATGTTAGCATGGAATTGGTGGAAATTGTGGGATTTTTGAAGAAAAACCTAGAAATTGAATTTTTAAATTTTTACCACGAAATTGGACATAGAATTTGGAATGAATTATATATTTGAGTTCGCGATGTTATGGGTAATATTTATCTTCAAAAATTTTTGGAATCCGGGCACGTGGGCCCGAGGGTTGACTTTATTGACTTTTCGAGCGGAGTTGAGAATTGTAATAAATTGATTCATTATAAGAATTGGAGTATATTTTGATTGATTTGCACATTTTTTGACTAGTTTCGGGTCGTTTGTCTTTGAGTTGAGGGTGTTGAGAGGCATTGGAGCCGGTTATGGAACTTCGGAGCGAGGTAAGTCTCATGTCTAACCCTAAGAGGGGGAATTTACCTCGTAGGTGTTATATTCTTACATGCTACATGTTTTGGGAGCTACGCACGTATGAGGTGACGAGTGTCCGTGCGTACGCTAGGATTCCTGATTTGTCCGGGTAGACTTGGGTTTACCCCATGCTTTAATAGTACTATTTGAGTTATCCTTGCCTGCTTAAGTCCTTTATTTTGCGTTACGACTTGAGACTAGGCTTCCATAGAGTGATGGACTCGCTATAGAAAGAGATTTGACGAGCTACTTGATTAGCCGCAGAATAATTTGCTTCCCTTACGAATTTCTCTCGCGTTGTGCGTTTTCATATAAAAGCTTCTTTAAATTTCATAACTCAAACGTATATTTGTGAGTGAGGTCAAGGACCCGTTAAAGCTTCTTATTATTCTGGGATCGGGTTGTTCGCCTCGGCAGGACTGTCACGACCCAAGCCGGAGGGCCGCGACTGGCACCGGACCCTACTCAACAGGCACCGGCGTACCCTTCATCTAACTTTCCTTATTATCTATAAGGCTTGTCATATGCATATAATCTCGAACAATAATTATAATGAACTGAGACGTCATGCCATGATATGAACACACTCATATACATAATATGGCCAACAAGGCTGCAATGCAAAACCATAAAACAAAATACATACGTTTGCCGACAAGGCAATTCAACTGTACATAAGTCAACCCATCACTTGTCTATGCATAAATTGACAATTGTCTATGAGCCTCTACAAAAACGTCCATAATGCAACCTATGTCGGAACAGGGCCCCGACATGCCCAAAATAGAATGCATACCAAGACTGTGGCAAGTCCGAAGGATGGATCTCGTCAATATCTGCTGAACTGGGTAGCCTACTGTGGTGGGGGAGCTTCGTCTATCTGCCCGCTCGGACCTGCAGCACGACATGCAGCGTCCACAAATAAAGGACGTCAGTACGGATAATGTACTGAGTATGTAAGACAGGAAACATAATGCAAGAACAATAATAAGCATCAGGGTAAGAGACATACAACCTGTACCATCTGAATGCCTCTGAGGGCGACTAACCATGTCATGCCTGACATGCATATGCATATACATATATTTATATCCTTTTGAAAATCATCATATACATATATACGCCTCTGTGGGCCTCATCATCATCTCATACATATGCCTCTGTGGGCCTCCTCATTATCATACCCAACTGATCAGTGGTTGCACAATAGGTGCCATACCCGGCCGACTATAGCGCGGCTCGGTAGAGTAAAATAGCTGTCGACTATAGCGCGGCTAAGTAGAGTAAAACATATACATATGTATAGTTGCACAATAGGTGCCATACCCGACGACTAGAGCGCGGCTCGGTAGAGTAAAATAGATAATGCATGCTGGACTCATAGGAATCACACTTTCTGAACCTTTC
>MCJB01002368.1:0-12324 GCA_002018475.1 Nicotiana obtusifolia | reverse complement strand
AATATATGAAGACAAGTTAAAAGAAAAAGAAAAAAGAAAAGAAGAAGAACAAGAAAGAAAATTAGCAGAAGAAATAGAAAAAGTTAAAACACAAATACAATTAGAGGACCAAGAAGTAAAAATAGAAGAAGTAAACGACGTAAATTCAGATATTACTATAGAAGATCACTATTCAGAAAATAGCGAAACATATACGGAACTTATGAAAAATATGGAATTAGAAATAAATATGGGAGATATAGAAGATAAACCTTCTACATCAGGAACATTAGAAAAACAAACGGTTTATAATAATTATGGACATTATAGTACAAATAGAACCCCATGGAATAGACAATCAAAATGGGATAAACAATTGTATAAAAAATGGACACCTAGAAAATCAATAGAACAATATAATTTCTTAGACTTAGATTGCGTAGAAGATATAAATGAAACAATCCAACTTTGGTGTGGATATATGACAAAACAATTAATAGATAATAAAATAACAATAACCGATGCACCAGAATACATAGAAAGAACCCTGTTAGGAACAGTAAAACTATGGATGCAAAATATGACAGATGAAAGTAAAAATATGTTACGAAATAACAAAAAATCGACCAATGAACCCATAACTTCACCAATAGAAATATTACATAAATATGAAGTAGCAATAAGAAATGAATTTAGTAGTATGCCAACAGAAAAAGAGGAACAAGAGAAGGATAAAAAGATGTATAGAAATTTAATGAATAAATTAGCTATTTGTAATATGTGTTACTTGGATGAATATACTTGTGCATTTAGAGAATATTACTACAAAGGAACATATACAGTTGAGGAAGGTAAAGAAATAAGAAAATTATATTATACTAAACTACCGGAACCCTTTAGTTCAAAAATTATAACAGATTGGAATGATGCAGGATTAGCAGATACACTAGGAGCTAGAATAAAATTTATACAAAAATGGTTTGTAGACTTGTGTGAAAAGCATAAAGAAAATATGAAAATGGAAAAAATATTAATAAAAAACTTAGCCTATTGTAAAACAAAAATAGCACATCAATTTGGTTGCACAGATAAATACTACAAAAAGAAAAAACGAAAATATAAGAAAACACCTTATAGAACAAAATACAAGTATAAAAAACCTAGAAAAAGATACTACGTAAAAAATTATAAACATAATAGACCACATAAACAAAAGAAAACTTTATCTGAATGTAAGTGTTATAATTGTGGAAAACTAGGACACATAGCTAAAAATTGCAAAATACCTAAGGATCCAAAGAAAAAGCAATTTAGTACATATGGAATAGTACTAGTATGTATGACTAAACACCCTCTTAATAGAACGAGTAATAATACAAGAAAGAACAATAATAGAATCAATGGAAGCCTCAAACAATACCGAAACATCCAGTTAAGGGCAAGATAAGTTTTCAATTAAATTTCCATATTTTAGGTTGGGAGATCTTAGCACTGATATACCACCATGATTTTAGCATGGAGTCCGATCACGGCCTGACCGGCTAGGCGGTCTCATCGAAACATATCAACCACAATCAAAATCATTATCTAAATCTCAATCATTGACTCAATCCTAATAATCTCAAGAACAATGACCACTATGTGTGCGGCACGGTGTCTGATCTCGACCCGATCGGCTAGGCCGTCTTACCACAATGCCGTGTGGATCGACATCACCCTTTTCTAGCAATCATCTCATCCCAATAAAGGGGAATATTCTCATCACATCAATCTCATCCCTAATAAGGGAAATAATCACAATTCACTTCTACACTAGCACATGTAGTTTCGGGGTTAGGTTATTTCAACCTACCCTTCCTCGGTGACTTATGATACTCCCGAAGTTTTTACTATTTAACGGATTCACAACTCATTTCATTATCTTTTACACATCTCTTAATTTCATTGGCAGTAGTGGCCCCAAATGTAATATCATTCTTTGCACGTTGGCCGTATTTCATATTTCATGCTCACCTCTTTCACTTTCAAAGAGCATGAAATATTCCGTGCACTCGGGCTCTACAAAGATGTATCATGATCTTAGGGGAGTTTATTGGTGGAATGATATGAAGAGGAATGTACCGGACTATGTAGCAAGATAGTCCAAATTGTCAGCAAGTGAAGGACAAACATCAAAGGCCCGATGGGTTGGCACAGAACATAGAAATTCCAATGTGGAAGTGGGAAATGATTAACATGGACTTTGTGGTAGGGCTACCTCGCACTCCCCGCAAATTCGACTTGATTCTGGTGATTGTGGATCGACTTATGAAATCAGCACACTTCTTACCTGTTAAGGCTACTGACACAGTAGAACAGTATGCTCAGTAGTACATCAAAGAAATAGTCAGGTTGCATGGCACTCCAGTTTCTATTATTTCAGATCGAGGGCCACAATTTATGGCTAATTATTGGAAGAAATTTCAGCAAGGTTTGGGTACTCAAGTGAATCATAGTACAGCCTTCCATCAACAGACCGATGGGTAGGCAGAGCGAACTATTCAGACGCTTGAGGATATGCTGCGTGCTTGTGTTCTTGACTTCAAAGGTTGCTGGGATGATCATTTGCCGCTCATAGAGTTTGCCTACAGCAACAGTTATATTGCTAGTATTCAGATGGAACTGTTCAAGGCTTCTATGGTAGGAGATGTAGATCTCCCATTGGGTGGTTCGAGATTAGGGAAGCAGAGTTGATAGGGCCAGACCTCGTGCATCAGGCTATGGAAAAGGTTAAGATAATTAAGGAGCAGTTGAAAACTGCTCAGAGTCATCAAAATACCTATTCGGATGTGCGTCGCAGGGATTTGGTGTTCAAACAAGATGATTGGGTGTTCTTGAAGGTTTCCCCTATGAAGGGTGTAATATGATTTGGTAAGATAGGGAAATTGAGTCCAAGGTATGTCGGACCGTACATAATCATTCAGAGGGTTGGTCTGGTGGCTTACAGGCTATAACTACCTCCAGAGATATGTTTAGTGCACCTGGTGTTCCGCGTGTCCATGTTGAGGAAGGTGGTTGGAGATCCGTCGCTTATTATTCCAGTTGAGACCATTGACGTTGATGAAGAAATGACTTACGAAGAAATTCCAGTTGCTATCCTTGGTAGGCAAGTCTAAAAGTTGCGGAACAAAGATATTGCCTCCGTGAAAGTACTATGGCGGAACCAACAGGTTGAAAAGGCCACTTGGGAGGCCGAGGAGGAAATGAAGAAGAAGTACCCTCATTTGTTTGAACAACCATGTATTTATAAAGTTGTGTTCTATGAAAATGCTAAGAGTTACCTTATATGAATTATGTATCATTTGTACTGTTGATGTTAAGAGGTGTTCCTTTTTGGTGGTATACTGCTCGTGAGGCCACAATTGGCATTGCTTTAGTGTTATGTTGCATCGTTGGTTCCTGTATATGTTGTTAGGACTGGTTCGAGGATTTTCTAGCAGGTGGATCGACCCAATTACATGGGAGACATTGGTAATTTTTTTTGGAAATTTAGGGTGAGTTGACTAATTAATGAAATGCATTCTTCTACTTATTTGTGGGTGAGTTGGGTAGATGGCACTGTGCAGGCTTGGTCGGCCGGGGTAACTCTATTGAGCGCCCGTCGCGCTCCCCGAGGTCGGGGCGTGACAAATATACCTCGTCTTGAGCTTCCTTAAATAATTACAATGTTCCAAAAATCTTAGCCAATTCGATCTATTTGGAAATATAACAAAATTGAACACAAATTAGGAAGGAGTTCATGGCTCTAGCTCCTTTGAGTATTTTATAGGTGGGCGTTATGATTTCAAGGTCCTCCAATGGTGGATTCCTTCATCCTACTACCCAAAGTCTACTCGATTAAGCTCAACAATCTTCCCACAAACCTTGATAATACATGCATGCATAATGAACAACTCTCATACCTAAGAATTGCTTTTCTCATTACCTATTTTCAGTTTAATCCCGAAATTGAGGGCTAGGGAACAGAATCCTTACCCTAGGATGAAGACCTAGTGAGTTTCCTTGTTAATTCTCCAAGCCTTTAGCAAGAATTGATGAACAATTAGTTTAGGAACTCCCTCTCACTGTAGAGAACTTCCTCACTCTCAAAATATCAGAGTTTTACTTTACAAATGGTCTTTAACGTCTATATATTGAAATAGAGTCGGGTTACAAAATTCGAAAAATGAAGCCCCGAAGCAGATTTGCGGTCGCATATCTGCAGTCCACAAAATGGACTGCATAATGGTCCTCCGGAACTGGGCACTGCTGTGCAGGTATGCCGTCCGTCGACCAATTCTGCAGTCACATAATGGACCGCAGAACCTCCTAATGAAATTCCTCAGGCTGGATCTACGACAAATGTGCGGCCCGCAAAATGATTATGCTGTCACGCCTCGACCTCGAGGAGCGCGACCGACGCTCAACCGAGATAACCCGGCCGTGCAAGCCTTTTAGATTTTCTTTTACCCAACTCAGATTCATGAACAACACTAATTCCATTACCATTAGTTACTTCATCTATATAGTCTCAAAATGCATACACTTTCATAGTTTGAAGTGGAACATGTAATACACATACGACATTACTAGCTTGACATTCCCAAAACCAATATGCAACCCACACCATGTCGACGGATCCTCTAATAGATACAAAGTGTACAATGATAGTGCCGGCAACAATTGCCGGCTACACCTCAAAACATAATACACATGGAACAAAGATGCACTACCCCGAAATGAAGTAGGCCTCACCAAGTCAACTGGGAAGAGAGTGTACCGCTATCACTAGCCAATGCCACCTGCTGTGGAACCACCTGCATCCATTAAAGATGCAGCGACCTCGGCAAAGGGGATGTTAGTACATGTCGAAAAGTACTAGTATGAAAACCCAAACACCTATTCAAGGACTTGGAAATACAACATGAGTATGATGGATCATGGTAATAGTAAAAGGACTTAGATAGCCATTAAAGTCAAACAAATCTATTAAGAGCTTCCAATAACATTTATATATTTTATGTTGGGGATCCTCTGTAACCATCTTCACATAAAGCGGCATTTCCGCCTCACCCCAAAGTATGCGGGTGGAGGTGCAATCACAATACCACAACTCCACACAAAGCGACCCTGCCGCCTCACCCTAACGTGTGCGGGTGGACGTTCAATCACAATGCCACAACTTTCACAAAGCGGCCCTGTCGCCTCACCCCTATGTATGCGGGTGGAGGTGCAATCACAATACTGCAACTCTACACAAAGCGGCCCCACCGCCTCACCCAATGTATGTGGGTGAAGGTGCAATCACAATACCAAAACTCTACACAAAGCGGCCCCGCTGCCTCATTGTAATGTAGCGGGTGGAGGTGCAATCATAATACCACAACTCTACACAAAGAGGCCCCACAGCCTCACCTCAATGTATGCTGGTGGAGGTGCAATCACAATACCACAACTCTACACAAAGCGGCCCCGCTGCCTCACCCCAATGTATGCGGGTGGAGGTGTATTCACAATGCCACACTTCAGATACCCAAAATGATAATAGTTTGTACAAAAGAGTTCTCTTCCAATCAATTGTTTGGCGCCTTTGGCATCAGCAAGTGTAAGTTCATAAGGTTTCATCATATGAGTAATAAGTGTTTGATCACATTGATCCACACAAGATTTTCTTCCCCAAAAGGGGTATAACGTAATTAAGTCAAAAATAGAGAATCATTAACACATGAGGGTTCTAACACATTATGCCAATCGGAAATCAATTTTACTAGTTTGAATATCCCGCATCAATAGTGTTCCAAGTTCGAACTTCAAACGATGGAGTTTTGTAAGAATACGAGAATTCCAATGCTAGAAAAAGAGTTTAGCCTTCATACCTCGTAAAAGCTTTTCCTAGTGAAACAATAATGTCCTAACACTCCTAACGATGCCAATCTGTAGAGGAGGAGAGAATTACAAGCATGATTAGAGGAATTCGCATGGCAAGGGCTGTTACAACTATGACCTGACCGTTTCCTCAACTAATTCAACAACAAAACCACCCAAGATTGTTCAACAACTTCCCCACAGTCTCTATTAGTTCATGCATGTGATAAAATCAACCCTCATCACTCATAATCAACCCAAACCCAAAATTGAAGAATTGGGGGAAGAAATTCTTACCTTTTTGAAGCCCTAGCAAGTTCTTTTTTGATGAAATTCCAAGGTTTGATCTAAGTAGAGTAGTGGAATCCTTAGTCCTCCCTTTCTTCTCTCTAGATTAGCTCTCTCCACTCTCTAAAATGTCGTCAGGTAATTCCCCAAAATGAACCCTCAGGCTAGATAAATGAAATTGGGGTCGGGTTATAAAATTGGAAAAAATGGAGCCCCGATGCAGATCTGCGGTCGCATATGCGACCGCTTAACACTTCTGCGGTCCGCAAAATGGACCGCATAATAGCCCTCAAGAACAGGGCTACTTCACTCTGCGAAAAGTATGCAGTTGGCATACCAATTTCGCTGCAGCATAATGGACCTTAGAACCTCATTCCAAATTTTCTCATGTTGGCTCTGCGATGGGATCTGCGGCCACATAATGGGCTGCATAATGGTCCTCAAAATCTTTCTGCTTCATTCTGCGGCCGACCAGCGGCCTTCAAACTAGTTTTGTGGTCGCATAGTGGACTGCAAAACTTCCATGTTCTGTAATCCTTTTCCTTCAACTCCTCGACGCACTGAGCATGTCACGCCCCGACCTCGGGGAGAGCGACTGACGCTCAACAGAGTTACCTCGGTCGAGCAAAACTGCACAGTGCTGTCTACCCAACTCATCCACACATAAAGAGAAGAATACTTTTCATTAATAAGTCAATAAGAGTCATGTGAACAACACCAGATCATGTCCATTAGTTATGTCGTTAACAAATCTTCAAAATAGTACGTTGTACAATCATAGTTAAAATGGAACAGATGATACCATTATAACATTTTTAGTTTAACTTTCCCAAAAACTGATACAACCCACACTAAGTCTACAGAGCTTCTAACAGGAACAAAAGAGAGTGCTATGACGGTGCCGGCAACAAGGCCCCCACTATACCTCAAAATGCTATGTACAAAAGATAGAAGATACAGGACCCCAAAATTAAGTTAGGCTCACCAAATCAGCTGAGGAGAGGTGTGCTGCTATCACTAATCAATACCACTTGTTATGGAACCACCTGCATCCATTACAGATGCAGCGCTCCCGGCAAAAAGGATGTTAGTACTTATGGAATAGTACTAGTATGTAAAACTAAACACTCTCTCAATAGAATGAGAAACAGTAAACGGAGAATAAAACATGATATAAATAAGAGACTCGAACGGAATGAAAGTGCCACATTAGGGGAAAACGTAAATTTCAAGTAGGTTTCGGTAATTTAAGTTGGGAGATCTTTAGCACCGATATACCACCGTGTTTTAGCACGGAGTCCGATCTCAGCCCGACCGGCTAAGCCGTCTCACCCTAAGTAATACACTCACAATACCACTATGTGCACGGCATGGCGTCCGATCTCAGCCCGATCGGCTAAGTCGTCTCATCACAATGCCGTGTGGGTCGTCATTACATCACATCTAGCTAGCAATAATCTCATCCCATTTAAGGGAAAAACATCTCAACACACCAATCTCATCCCATATAAGGGGAAACAGTCTCATCACATTGACACGGGGATTTACCCCTCAATCACTCCTACACTGGCACGTGTAGTTTCGGGGTTAGGTTGTTTTGACCTACCCTTCCTCGGTGGCTAATCGATACTCCCAAAGCATTTATTATTAAAAGTATTTACCACTCAATTCATATTATTTTACATGTAATTCATTTTACTGACATCATTGGCCATAACACAATATCATTCTTGGCACATTGGCCGTAGTTCATAATTCAGCTCATTATTCCATTTTCAATCATTATCATGAATAATCAACAACAAGGCCTTTCAACATTAAGACTTTGATCACATACTTGAGCAAATTAGGTTCTTAGGCACATATGACTTCTTACATAATTGACATGGTAGCTTTCATAAGAATTCACGCTTTCAAATCATAACACAGTAACACATAGCCCATACTTAAACCACATCCTCAAACATTAACTTAACATAACAATAATCTTTGGAATACATATTGAACAGATAATTATTTCGACATAAGGCTTATTTGACAAAAATTCAATTTATAAAGGGCATCACGGACTTACAAGGACATTGCGGGGTTCAATTTTAAGAGAAGAGTTTAGCCAACATAGCTTGCCTCGAGCCTCTTTAAATTACTATAATATTTTGAAATTCTTAGCTTCTTCAATCTATTTTGAAATATAGCAAAGTTGAACACAAATTATGAGAGAGTTTATGGATCCAGCTCATTTGAGCATTTTATCAAACACTAGGTGGGTATTATGACTTCAAGGTCCTCCCATGGTGGATTCTTTCACCTTACTACCCAAAGTCTACCCAATTTAGCTCAACATTCTTCCTCCAACCCTTGATAGTACATGCATGTAAAAATAAACAACTCCCACACCTAAGAATTTCCTTACAAATTACCTATTTTTAGTTAAATTTCGAAATTGAGGGTTAGGGTGTAGAATCTTACCTCTAGGATGAAGACCTAGTGTGTTTTCCTTGTCAATCTTCCAAGAAATTAGTAAGAATTGAGGAACAATGGATTGAGGAATTCTCTCCCTCTTTCTCACTCTCAAAATGTCAGGTTCTTCCTTAAGAAATGGTCCATAGAGTCTATATAACGAAATGGGGTCGGGTGATAAAAACCAAAAAAAAAAATAAAGCTCCGAAACAAAATATGCGGCCGCATATAGGACAATATAATGCTTTTGCGGTCCGCGAAATGGCACCCAGAACTTGGCACTCTTGCCCTGCTCAGCGGCCGTTATGTGGTCTGGACCTATTCTGTGGTGGCATAATGCGCCTCAGAACCTCCCTCCGAAAAAATCTTCATGCTGGTTTTGCGGTTGATGTGCGGCCCGTGAAACAGTTTTGCGACCGCATAATTGACCGCCCAATACCATCCAAACTTGCCCAGTTCTGTGGTTCACTCTGCGGCCAATTTGTGGCCCGCAGAGTGATTCTGCGGCAGCATAATGGGCTGCAGAAATGTCTTCTTCTTCCAAAAATTTTCCTTTACTCCCCTGCACCTTATTCAACCCAAAAAATCCGTACCACGGCAAGCTTGCGAGCCGCGAAGAGTTTCTACCATTACCAAACATATTAGCCTACCTCGCCACCACGGAACCTCGGGTTTTAGGTGAAATTTTACGGGGTCTTACATCCTTCCCCACTTAAGATCGTTCGTCCTCGAATGAGGGTCAAAATTCGCCATTAGCGCATAATGTCACTCAGTTGCTACAACACACACCAGGAGTTCTTATTTTTTGGCTAACTCCCTAAATTTCCAAAAATTTCGCCAGAGTCTCCCCTGTAAGTGGTCCTATCCACCTATCAGAGAAACCCAGAACCAGTCCTCACAACATATACAGGAACAAACAACACAACATAACACTAAAGCAATGCAAATCGTGGCCTCATGAGCAGTATACCACCAAAAAGGAACACCTTTAACATAAACGGTACAAATGAGACATAATTCGTAGAAGGTAACTCTTAGCATTTTCATAGGACACAACTTTATAAATGGCTATTGAGACAAATAAGGATACTTCTTCTTCATTTCTTCCTCGGCCTCCCAGGTGGCCTCTTCAACCTGCTGGTTTCGCCATAACACTTTCACGGAGGCAACCTCTTTGTACCTCAACTTTCGGACTTGCCTATCAAGGATGGCATCTGGAATTTCTTCATAAGTCAATTCTTCATTAACCCCAATGGTCTCAACCGGAATAATAAGTGACGGGTCTGCAACCACCTTCTTCAACATGGACACGAGGAACATCAGGTGCACTAAAGACATATCTGGAGGTAGCTCTAGCCTGTAAACCACCTGACCAATCCTCTGAATGATTCTGTACGGTGCGACATACCTCGGACTCAACTTCACTTTCTTAACAAACCGCATTACACCCTTCATTGGGGAAACCTTCAAGAACACCCAATCATTTTCTTTGAACTCCAAGACCCTGCGACGCACATCTGAATAGGACTATTGATGACTCTGAGAAGTTTTCAACCACTCCTTAATGATCTTAACTTTTTCCATAGCCTGGTGCACGAGGTCTGGCCCTATCAACTCTGGTTCCCCAATCTCGAAGCACCCAATGGGAGATCTACATCTCCTTCCATATAAAGCCTCGAATGGTGCCATCTGAATGCTGGCATGATAACTGTTGTTGTAGGAAAATTCTATTAGAGGCAAATGATCATCCCAGCTACCTTTGAAGTCAATAACACAAGCGCGCAACATATCCTCAAGCGTTTGCATATTCCGCTCTACCTGCCTATTAGTCTATGGATGGAAGGTTGTACTAAGATTCACCTGAGTACCCAACACTTGCTGAAATATCTTCCAAAAATTAGCCGTGAACTGTGCCCCTCGATTTGAGATAATAGAAACTGTAGTGCCATGCAACCTGACTATTTCCTTGATATACAACTGAGCATATTGTTTTTCTTTGTCGGTAGATTTAACTGGCAAGAAGTGTGCTGACTTCGTGAACCGATCCACAATCACCCAGTCGAGTCGAATTTACAAAGAGTGCGAGGTAGCCCTGTCCATGTTAATCATTTCCCACTTCCACATTGGAATTTCTATGTCCTGTGCCAACCAACCGGGCCTTTGGTCTTCGGCCTTCACTTGCTGACAGTTTGGACATCTTGCTACAAAGTCCGCTATGTTCATCTTTATATCGTTCCACCAATAGACTTCTCCAAGATCATGATACATCTTTGTAGATCGCGGGTGCACAGAATACCTAGAAGTGTGAGCCTCGGTCATGATTCTTTCATGGAGACCATCTACATTTAGGACACATAGTCGCCCTTGGTACCTTAGCGTACCATCCTCTATGCAAAGAGAAAAATCTGTGGTCTTATGTTTATGAATCCCCTCCTTCAACTAGAGTCAAGAGGTCATTTCACAGAGAAAAAGCCGTGGACTTATGTTCACGAAGTCGAGAGGACCATTCTTAGGTCATGTCATTTCCAAAGAAGGAATTAAGGTTGATCCGGAGAAGATTGCAGCTGTGAAAAATTGGCGAGGTGATGCAAATAGATTTGATCAAGTGTTATCAATGCCATCTACAAACAAGACAAGGAAAGGCGTTGGTTAGCCTTGAAGAAGATCCAAGCGTCCATAAATCTTGCTATGGACGAATCTTGTGTTGAAGATGTACATTTGTGTTTATGTTGTATTATTATGTAGTTATTGAAGACATTAATTCTTATTTGTTTGGTCCTGCGTGACTATTCTTTAAATTAGCCAAATTGTGGCCTTTTTGTTAATTAGTTATTTCCTAGTTGATTTAGGTTAACTAGTTATTCTTTTCCTAGTTGATTTAGGTAAAGGCTCATTCTATATAAGCCTAAACACTTCATTATTTTGATACCTTTTGACATTATTATCAATCAAAACCCGGCAGCACATTGCTCCCAAAATCGTGTGAATTAACTTGTCCAATTTTGGTGTGATTCAAAATTGAACTTGTTCCTTCGTTTGATCGAACAGTTTGCAAGACCATCGTTGTCTTGAGGGTTGTTCGTATAGTATAGGTACTCTGTGACTTCATCAAGAAGGTAAGTAGACTAGTTCCTACTTGTTGTCTTGATAGTTCATTGAGCGTCTTGTTTCTATCTTTTTGTTTTCTTATTTCCGCGTTTAATATTGCATCAGTTGGTATCAGAGCAATTATATTGCATCAGTTGGTATCAGAGCTTGGAACGGGTTTGTTTCTACAATCCCAATCCTGTTCTTCGTGCCTTAATTTTAGGTTCTAATTCTTAAATTTCGTTTTTAAAAAAAAAAAAAACAAAAAAAGTTGAAAAAACAAAAAAAGAAAAAAAAATGTGAAAAAAAAAGAAAGAAAAACCAAAAATTTGTGTTGTTGAAGTTGTTAAATCATCTAGGAATCGAAGTCTTGAAGATTGATTGCTAAAGACAAGTTCTTGAACCGATTGTTGAAGTTCTTGATCGTTAAAAACCGATAATCTTTAGATCTTGAAACTCTAGTTGAAATTCTTGAAGGTGAATGATTGAATCTTGAAAATCTTGAAGTTCTTTGAGTTAAAATTGATGTTCTTAAAGAGTTTTACGTCGTTCTTGAAGAGGTTCTTGAATCCTCAAACGTTCCTAACGAGATTGCCTTGAATTCTTGAAGTTCTTGAACTTTAATTT
>MCJB01002367.1:0-10414 GCA_002018475.1 Nicotiana obtusifolia | reverse complement strand
TTTTCTTTTGTCCCTATATGAATCAGCTGCAGTGTGAGTTGCTGTACCGTGTCAGTGAGCACTGTGACATTGTAATCATCCTCCAGAAAAGCCCATATTTTGTTCGACACGTTTGCAATTGCCTGTGCCATGCCAATTTTCCTTCTGTATTGCTCTAGTTTTTTTAGTTGTTGCTTTGGTTCCATAATACCAATGAATTCAAATCGGTGCTTGTTGTTGAGTGTGATCAGTCTTTCGAAGGCTTGCATTGTTTTGACTGATCTTATATTCCAAATGATTGCTTTCATTAATTCAAGTATGCAGATGCTCTTTGAGTGTTCAATATTTGCTTTGATGCCGAGACACCTTTGATTTGCTTCTTTGGATGGTTCCCTCTGGCTGTTAATTTATTGGCTTGTCCTAGTGATAGATCCCCTTGCCTTGCTGCATTCTTTATGTTTTGTGAAGCATCTTCATTATCCAAATCCTTTCCTGTGTTCTCTGTGATTGCATTCTGTGATTGCCAACTGTTGGTACTTGTGTTAGTGTTGCTTTCCAGCTTCTTTGGTGTTTTCCTCTTCTTCATGAATTCCATCAGGTAATTCTCCTTCTTCTGAACCTTCTTCCATTTGGTCTGCCCATAACTTTCCTGTAATTTGCTCTAGTTGTCTGCTTGCTGCTGCTTCTGTCGTTGCCATTGACTTTCCCTGTGTGCTGTTGAGTGACTTTTGGCTTGTGTTTTGGCTGTTTGTGTTATTATGATTGTTGTGGAAGCTTTCTCTGACCCATTTTGATGTGGATTCCCTCTTTCTTTCTTCTATTTTATTGGCTGCTGTCTCTGTTATTGCTTTATCTGTGTTGGCATTTTTGCTACTGGATGGTGTCATTCTCCTGTTGCTGGATTCAGCTGCTTCTTGTGCTATCTGAACTGTTTGGTTGTCGTTTGGCATTGGTATTCCTTCTGATATGCTGTGGTGTTTGTGTCATTTGCTAATGTGTCCAGAGTGTTGCTCCTCCCCTGCATCCTTATTTGCAAGTGTTTGTTCTGCCCCATTTTCCTTAGCTGTTTGATTAGCCTTTTCTGCTGTAGAGTTTGAGGCAATCTCTTTGTTTGTCCCTTCCTCCTGGTTGTCCATTGTGTTGAAAATTGTGTTCCTTGCTGTGTGTTTGTTTTTGGTTGTACATTCTGTTGTTTGATCTTCTGTCCTATGGATGTTTGATTTTCCTTTCCCCACATTGCTAACCATGTTTCCTTTTTCCCTGATTGCAGCAATGCTCTTGTTTGTTGAGTGATCCAGCATTTCTGATACTTGTTCCTTATTAGACTCAGTGTGCTCATTGCTCTTCATTTCAAGATTGAGGTTCACTACATCTGTTTCTTCTTCCTATTGAAGCATTCAAATTTTGTTTGCATCACAGACGTGCTGCCCATTTCTGTTAACTGCATCATATTGTTTCCCTTGTTTGTGTGTTGCCTTGTTTTGCACTCTCTTGTCTTTGACTTCTCTCCATTGTTGTGCATTGATTCCAACTGTCTTGCCACTCGATAGGATTAGTGCTGGATGTTCATTAACTGCCAATTCCTTCCCCTTTCCATTCCTTATTTCAGTGTGTTTTTTTTCAGCAACATTGTCCTTATTAAGCATTTCAGGGTGCAGTTTCCAGCATTCAGACATTTCATGTCCCTGGATTTTACATTGCTTACAGTACTTTGGTAGGAGGTCGTACTGGATTTTGATCCATTCTGTTCGAATTTCTCCTGTCAACTCATTTTCTATATCTAGTCTCACCTTTTGGGGTAAATCCGCTAGTAAGTCAACTAACACCTTGACACAACTTGGTCTTGTTTTGTTTAGAGTAGCTGCATCAAGATGAAGGGGCTTGCCTACTGCAGAAGCCAGGGAGAAAAGACATTCTTTTACATAGTAGGTCGGCAGAAGGTGGGGAAAAGATATCCAAGCCATAGCCATCGATGTTTCTTCGCCAAATTTGAATTTGGTATCATATATGAATTGCCTCATCTGGTATTCCATTCCATCTTTGGCCTTAGATAATGGGTGCTTTTCGAAGTGATTTTAATGAAATCTTCCCATAGTGATAATCGAATCAGCACATGCTTATCTCTGAACAAGCCTATGTTACATTCCCCTCTGATTTCGCATTGAATCGGAATTATTTTTTTGAGTTCTTGCAGCTCCGGCCACCCATATGAAAATTTCCCCAAAACCGCAAATTGCAATCCCTCCATGATGTTCATGCGAGATACCTCTGCTTCCGTGTATTTGACAATGGGTTGTCCATGCATGTATGTTACCTTCTTGATTGGGATTTGTTCGATTTCTTGTCTAGGGTTTGGGTTTGAGCAGTGGTTTATTTTCTCTGGTCTGAGTAATTGTGAGTAGTCTAGGGGTTTTTGGACTGTTGGGTTGGGGTTACCCGAGTTGGGTTGGGGTTAGCCGAGTTTATTTTCTATGGGAAGGAAATCCATGTCATTGCCATCGACGTTTCTTCCCCAAGCTTGAATTTAGTATCATAGATAAGCTGCCTCATCTGATATTCAAATCCATCATTGGCTTTGAGGTAATATGTTCTTTTTGAGGTGATTTTTATGAAATCCTCCCATAGGGTTAATCTGATGAGCACGTGTTTGTCTCTGAAGAAGCCGATGTTGCACTCGCCTCTAATTCCACACTGGATTGGGATGATTTTCCTCAGTTCTTGTATGTCCGACCACTCGTATGAGTGTGATTCTGTGTACTTGATAATCGGTTGTCCATGCATGAATGTTGCCTTCTTGAACGGAATTGGTTCGATTCTTTTGCTAGGGTTTGTGTCTGCATTGTTGTTTAGCGTTGCTGGCTTAAGAATTTGAGAATAATCTAGGGGTTTGTGTGTGGGTGAGATAGTGTTTGGTGCGAGTGGAGCGGTCTGGGGTGGCCGGCCAGCCGGAGTTTCGCCGGTTGGCGACACCATTGATGGCGTTTGAGCTTCGACTGTAATGTCTTGATCATTCTCTCTCTAATCGTCTCAATCGCCAGACTCTCTCTCTTCCAGAGCATAGTTTGCTAGGTCTGCAACCTTGGTCTGCAACTCTTTAGCTTGTGATCTTGTAAATGTACTTTTTGGATCTTTAGAACTCTATCCTTGTCCTTGATGCTATCAATCCCCTCTTCTTGAAGAGAATTCGTTCCCGAATTCGGTCCTACATCAAACAAAGACAAGTCGGCAACATTGAATGTACCATTTCCTTGAAACTCACCAGGAAGGTCCAGCTTGTAAGTATTGTTTCCAATCCTTTCAAGGACTTGAAATGGGCCATGTCCTATAGGATGCAACTTTGACTTCCTTTTGGAAGGAAATCTCTCTTTTCTAAAGTGAACCCAAACTAAATCTGCAGGTTTAAAAACAACTTGTTTTCGACCCTTATTCTTTCTCAAGGAAGTTTGTTCATTTTTCTTCTCAATTGCAAGCCTTGTTTGCTCATGAATTTTTTTCATCATCTCAGCCTTTGTCCTACCATCAAGATTAGCAATTTCATTAGTAGGTAATGGTAATAAATCAAGGGGAGCAAAGGGATTAAAACCATAAACAACCTCAAAAGGGGACATGAAGAATGGATTGTTCTATTGTAAGCAAATTCAATTATAGGTAAGTGGTCTTTCCAAGAAGTCAATCTACCTTTCAAAAAAAGTGAGCATGGTAGTATTTCAAGAGAGAGAGCGTCTGAGGCGATAGAGAGAGAAAGAACACTGTTACAGTCGAAGCTCGAAAACGCTTTAAATGGCAATGCCGGCCAGCCAACAACCTTAAACAACAACGGAGAAGCAAACCCTAGCAGAGGAATCGAACCAATTCCGATCAGGAAGGAAACATACATGCATGGACAACCGATTATCAAGTACACTGAAGCAGAAGTATCCCGCATGAACATCATCGAAGGCTTGCAATTCGCAGTACTGGGCAAGTTCTCATACGGGTGGCCGGACCTGGAAGAGCTCAGGAAAATCATTCCAATTCAGTATGGAATCAGAGGTGAGTGTAATGTTGGTCTTTTTAGGGACAAACACGTGCTCATCAGACTAACCTTGTGGGACGATT
Organism: Nicotiana obtusifolia; assembly: GCA_002018475.1. Taxonomy (NCBI): domain Eukaryota; kingdom Viridiplantae; phylum Streptophyta; class Magnoliopsida; order Solanales; family Solanaceae; genus Nicotiana; species Nicotiana obtusifolia. The sequence goes on along the minus strand of MCJB01002367.1, from coordinate 6,337 downwards.
TCATAAAAATTACCTCAAAAGGTACATACTATCTCAAAGCCAGAGATGGCATCGAATATCAGATGAGGCAGTTCATATATGATACTAAATTCAAGTTTGGAGAAGAAACGTCGATGGCCATGGCATGGATTTCATTCCCGCATCTGCTTCCCACTTATTATGTAAAAGAGTGCCTATTTTCCCTTGCCTCTGCTGTTGGTAAGCCACTGCACTTGGATGCAGCTACAATAAACAAGACAAGGCCTGTGCAAGAGTAAAAGTTCTAGTGGATTTGCTAGCGGAATTGCCCCAGAAAGTTAGGTTAGACATAGAAAATGAAACAACAGGGGAAATCAGAACTGAATGGGTCAAAATACAGTATGACTACCTCCCAAAATACTGTAAGCAATGTAGGATTCAAGGGCATGAATGATTGAATGTTGGAAGATACATCCGGAAATCCTTGACATAGACACTACTGAAGAACAAAGGCAAACAAAGAACAGGAAATCAAAAGGCAAAGACATAGCAGTAAGAGAACATCCAATGATGATTTTGTCCAGTGGCAAGGTAGTAGGTAACAATGGTCCTCAATGGAAAGAAGTCAAAGATAATAGACAGCATAACAAGGCAATTAACACCAATACTGGGAAACATAACCAAAAAACTGAAAAGAGGTCTCAGCAGGTATCAGTTGCAAATAAATATGAAGCACTAGTTCAAGGCAATGTCGCTGCAGATAGTCATACTGAGGATGTTTCTGAATCTGAGGATACAATTCCTAGCAAAGCCAGAACAGTAGGAAGCAATGTCAAGGAGGCAGAAAATCACAATGCTGAAGGACAGGAACCTGCAGACACAGTAACTAACTCAGACATACCATCAGGAAGCAATGAACATAGGATCATGGATATGAACCTCAAGTACAATGCTTTTGATCAGGACAAGGACAATGCTGCAAGCAAGCACTCTGCTGAAACACATGAAGCTGAAGTCACAGAAACCACCACAGTCATAACAGTAAGAAGCAATGAACAAAAGGTCAGGGCAAGAAATCACAATCAGAATCATTTGAATACTGCAAACATCAGCAAACAAGGCAGACAGACAATCACAATGAACCTAGACACAGTGGTAAATAACCATCCACTGGACACAGCAAAGAATGTAGGCAGTCATATGAGAAATGAAGACTTCTGCAGTAACAGATGTCAAGAAAATCCAACAAAATCAATGGACAAGCAAGCAGGAAACCAAGTTGATGGAACAAGTCACTCTACACCCAAAGCACCTCTTTCACTTGGTACACACCACTTCAATCAGTAGAGCAGCAACACAGAAATGAAGACTTCAACAAGCAGCAAGATAAACACTGGAAACATTAGCACTGATGAAGTGCCTGAGTTGGAGGATACATTACACAGCAAAGCAATAGCAGTAAGGAGCAATGCCAATATTGCAGACACTTCTAATACTGAAGTACAAGAAATTGCAGGCACAATGCCAAACAGATCAGGCAGCAATGATCATAGGATCAGGGAAAGGAACACCAGGAACTATGGGAACATCAACAGTCAGGGCAGCCAGTCAAATATATTGATCTCAGACACTAGCATTGGCAGAACAAAGACAGTTGACATAGGAAAAGCAACATCAACATTAGTAGACTTAGTCAAGCACTTAAGGACTGAGAATCAAGGAATAGAAACCTCAATTTTGAACCACAGCACAAGCAAACTCAACAGTGCAGGGACAAATAGCAACAGGGAGATTTTAGATTCAAACAATCTTATGAGAGATAAAGCATTCAACCGCAAGGACAGCCAAGGGAAAGCACCAAAAATTGACAAGCCCAGAAATGTGGTAAACTACATTGACATACCAGCAACACACTGCAGCAATCCAGCAACATATGGAAATACAGTCTTGGTAACAGCAGGGGAATAGGGAATCACATTCAAAACAGGCAAGCAAGCGAATGCAGGAACAACAAAAAGCAAAGTCCAGTTAGAGAAACTAATGAAAGACGTGGAAAACCAATCAGAAGACCTACCATACACACAGGAAGCTCACTTTCACAACTCCAATCACCAAACAGAAGCACTGGAAGAAATTGGTAGCAGAGATGGCAACCAGCCAGCAAAGATAAGGGACAGTAGACATCAGGAAAGCATCACACAAACAATGATAAATAAGAAAACAACAGAGGAAAAAACAAACATGAGCATAGAAACAAAAGGAACAAAGGAATCGACCACACAATGGGTCGTGAAGAGTTTTTACAATGAACCTGATTCTAAAAACAGAACAATAACTGCAGAGGAAACAAATGCAATCAGACAAGCAGAACAGATTCCAGGGAGATTATGGGCAGATCAATCAGAGGAATGCTCAGAGGAAGGTGAAATCCTAGAAGAAATGCAAAGCGAAGAAGAACACATTGATGATGCCACTGTAAAGAAACCACAAAAAGAAGCAAGCCGAGATCAAGGAACTCCCTTCCCCACAATAAAAAGGGGATCTAATGATCATGATCCACTCACCAGGAAAGGAATAATAAGAGCTCAACTACAGGCTATCATCCGGCCCAGAAATTTGATTACAACAATAGCAGCCAGAACTGAAGGGAAAGAAACAATAGGCAAGGATATGGATGATGAAAACAGCTCACAAAACCTAAAAAACATAGCAAGGCAAGGAGACCTATCACCAGTTCATTCAACTGGTCTAGGGAACCCACAGAAAAAGCAATCCAAAGGCAATAGTAGTTCCTCAACAACAAAGCACCAACCTAAAAGAGCATTGACATACCTCAACACAAGACAATGAATGCCCTCATATGGAACATAAGATCAGTTAACACCATGCAAGCTTTTGAAAGATTGATCACACTTCATAACAAGCATCGTTTTGAGTTCATTGGCCTCATGGAACCAAAGCAGCAAATCAGAAAACTGGATCAATATAAGAGAAGAATCGGCATGCCACAAGCAATTGCAAATGTGTCCAACAAAATATGGGTTTTTCTGGAGAATACTTATGATGTTACAGTACTCTCAGACACAGTTCAACAACTCTCTATGAAGCTCACTCACTCAGTGACAAAGATGGAACTAATCCTCACTTGTGCATATGCCAAACGCACCCAAGTAGAAAGAATAGAGTTATGGGATTCAATCTTTGACTTATCCCAAACAATCACAAGTCCTTGGATAGTGGGAGGAGACTTCAATGTCATTTGCGATCAGGAAGAGAAATATGGAGGTCTCCCTGTCCCTTTCAATGAAGTGGACGACTTTAACCATTGCATTAATATCAGCTGTCTAACAGACCTGGGATTCAGAGGAAGTATCTTTACCTGGTGGAATGGGAGAGCAGATGAGGATTGCATCTTCAAAAGGCTAGACAGATGCTTCGCAAATCAAATGCTACAGCAAACCTTCCCGACAATAGAAGTCACACATCTTCCTAAGATAGGATCAGATCACAGTCCACTGCTACTACAATTCGACCAAAAGCCAAAAACAATCAAAAAGCCCTTCAAATTCCTCAAGTTTTGGATCAAGCTAGATACTTTTGAAGCAGTAGTAAAAGAAAATTGGCAAGCTGATTTCCATGGAGATCCTTTAATCATTTTTAGCTATAAGCTAAAAAAATTAAAGAAAGCTCTATCCCTTTGGAGCAAGGCTACTTTTGAAGATATTTTTCAGAATATAGCAAGCATGGAGGAAATAGTTCTAGTCCATAAAAAACAGTTTGAAGAGAGACCTACTGTTACAACCCGTAAAATACGTACATTTAATTATGCCAAAGGGCAGTTACGTAAAAGGAACCAAGAACCCGAAAAATGGTTTAAAGTTAAGAAAAAGAACAAAAGTGTCAAAATACGGTCAAGATGCGGACCGCACAACACAAATGCCGACCGCAGAACTGACATGTTCCATCGCAGAATGGAACAGAGTTCTGGGCTGAAGCTGTGTCAAAGATGCGACCAGAATGCGGACCGCATAATTGACACCCCCATCGCAGAATGAGGCAGAACACTGGACCAAACCAATGTCCAAAATGCGACCAGAATGCGATCGCATTTTGGAAATGCGAACCGCATTCTGGCCCCTTCTGCGTCGCGTAATGCGACAGATTTTTAAGGTGAAATCTGCGACCAAAATGCGGACCGCATACCCTGTCTGCGGCGGGTATGCGATCGCATTTCTGACATTTTTTAGGTCCGTGTGCCACTTACACCTAGGCCTATAAAAGGGACCCAAAACCCGTCCCTTCCTCATTTTTCTAAGTCTGAACATAGCAGAAAGCCCCAAAAGACTTCTCTCAAAGCCCTCACATCAAAACAACCAAATCTCTCTCTTGCAAACACTAAATTGAAGAAGGGAAGTAAGGAATTGGAGAACTAAGGGAAACCCTAGCTGAATTTTCCCCTCCTTACAAACCCACATTGAAGGCAAAGACCTAGAAATTGAGAAATAGAAGAAGAAGGTTGAATAATTCACATGCAAGGTAAGTTACTACTCCCTTTCATGTGGTTTTCCCCTAAATATCCATGATAGGTGGTTGCATGCCTCTAAGAACTTATGATAGTATGACTAGAAGCCATGAAATCAAAATAGGTGGGGTTAAACGAAATGGGTCATGGTTATTGAGGATTGTAAATAGGTTGCATGTGCTGTAAATACATTTAACGAAGTAAGGGGAGAAAGGTGCAAAGAGTCACCACGTGAAATTTGGGAATTTGGTTATGATTGCCATCATGCGTAGTGAGTAACCGTTGAGCTGTTCGTTAATTGTAGATTAACGAATTGTGGAAATTTTCGTACCTTGAGAACCGATGCAATAAGTTCCAGGTATGTAAGACTATACCGTTCTTTCTTTTTCACGATTCCTATCGAATACAATGCCACGAATGAACCCCAAAGAATATTCTATTCTTAGAAGCTAGTATTGCGTATGTTGTTCTTCCCTTCATGGATTGATTATTCTTTCTTCATGGTAATAACGTTGATGGAAGTCCTTGAGTCCCATAATTCTATAGTTAAAAAGGTATTCTTAATTGCACGAGGAAGAAGGAGTAACAAATATAACAAGTCAAGAACACAAGACCTAAGTAAGCTTGCAATGTATTTTGTGTATATGTATATGTGTGTTTGATCGAATTTGTATGACCGAGCCTAATAAGGGCCGGGTATGCTGTGACCGCGCCTAACGAAGGCTAGGTATGTTGTGACCGAGCATAATAAAGGCCGGGTATGAGCCCACAGAGGCATATGTTATTATGACCGAGCTTAGTAAGGGCCGGGTAGTTATGACCGAGTCTAGAAATGGCCGGGTATGATTATGAGCCCATGGAGGCATGTGTGGGATTGTATGAGGTAACGGTTATGTAAATGATTTCGGTAACATTAAATGTATATGAGAATGACAAGCCCCCAGTGGCGCAGATAGTGGGTTAAGGTAACTATTGCGTAACGCACCCGGCGATGTGAATGTATTTGAAATGGCAAACTCGCAAAGGTAATAGTATAATGCTGTAATGATAGAAATAGGCAATATAACAACGACGAAATGGAAGCATGTAATTAGACATAAATATTACTACGAGTTATGGTTAGCCGCCCTCAGAGGCAATTCCTTTGTTACGAGTTATATGTTTCTATCCTGATGTCTATATTACTGCTCATATATTGTGTTTCATGTCTTACATACTCAGTACATTTTCCGTACTGACGTCCTTTATTTTGTGGACACTGCATATCGTGCTGCAGGTCCTAATAGATTGGAAGATGGAGCTCCCCCACCGCAGTAGATCACCAGTTCAGCAGGCATAGCAAGATTCATCTTTCGGACTTGCTATAATTGGGTATGCATTTTGTGTAGATATCTTGGGCATGTCGGGGCCCTGTTCCGACATAGGGTGTTTTATGTCTATTCTCATAGAAGCTCGTTAGACAATGTCAGTAGTATGGGAAGAATATTGACTATGTGTACTTGTAAACCTTATGTCTAAAACATGTTAATATGCTCCCACGGTTTTGTATATGTATATGTATGTGCACAGAGTGTGTCTCCGGTGGCGGTTCAATTTAATGATCTTTTTGTTTGAAATAATAAGTAAAAGAAAGTAAATGAGTTGACGGTGACGAAGGGTTCGCCAGTACTCTCCAAGCAGGGTCCGGTTGTATACAGGTATGAAGTGTTTAGGCTTATATAGAATGAGCCTTTACCTAAATCAAAAAGGCCACAATTTGGCTAAGTTTAAGAAATAGTCACGCAGGACTCCAAAACAAGTAAGAATTAATGTCTTCCATAACGATACAAGAATATAACAGAAACAAAAATATACATC
>MCJB01002366.1:36786-46984 GCA_002018475.1 Nicotiana obtusifolia | reverse complement strand
ATATATATATATATATATATATATATATATATATTAAAGTTATATTCGATATATATATAGTATAATATAGTATAGTATATATATACGAAATGTATTGCACGCGCGCTCCGTAGTACACTTAACTGCATATTAATCCCTTGTATTACAAAAGCGTTAATGGCTTACATTTATATTATTTAGACATGCAGTAAATATAAAAGTGAGTTTAATTTTGGTAAAATGTTTACACGGAAGCGACCAAAGTTGGTCGCTAAAATAAAATCTGATTTATTTAAATTTTCCAGATAAGCGACCAACGTTGGTCGCTTACATTCCCATAAAATTTCTCTTTAATAAGCGACCGACATTGGTCGCAAATATTTATACTTTGCATTTTGCGACCAAAGTTGGTCGCCATTTGCAAATAGGATTTTTTTTTTATTTTCCACATAAGCGACCAAGGTTGGTCGCTAAATTTGCCCAAATTTTACCCGTCATATTGCGACCAACGTTGGTCGCAAAATCTAAACGTGGGTCCACTTTAGCGACAAATTTTGGTCGTAAATTTTGAAATTTCTTTGACCAGATTGGTTTGACCAGTCCGGTCAACATGTTGACGAATTTAGCGACCAACTTTGGTCGCTAATTGCTTTAAGTTTTTTTTAATTTTTTTTTAAGTAGTTTGGCGACCAATGTTGGTCACTTTTTTCGGCAGACCAACGTTGGTCGCTAATTTTTGGTCGCAAAAATGCTGTTTTCTAGTAGTGACACAATTTTTAAAGGCGTGTGAAACGTAAAGACATAGGCTTAAACTCCATTGACATCCATAAAAGTTTCGAAGCTTTGAATGTTACAAAATTATTATTTATTTGGATTAAATGTTGCAAATAATTGAAATATCTTTTGGCGTTTATATATCTATTTGGTGATGATTCGAGTTGATTTTGAATGAAATTTTATATTGAAACTCGAAGAGTAAGACATAAATAGACTGTATACATATTTTTGTATGCCATTTGTACAACAAAAAGTTATGTTCAAATTGTATATAAATTGTAGTGTATGACAGAATTTGTATGTTCTTTATAAAAAGCTTTAGTTACTTTCTCTGGAAAGGAAAATGTAACTAAAATCAGATAAATAAGTTTAAAATTTTACATTCATACGAAAAATCCAAACAAATACTATGTTGGGGCCGTGCTAGTGTTTCAATACCTATAGCCAAACTATTTTGATGAAGAAAATGACAATAGCAACTTCTACGCTATTTCTGAATAATAATTTACAAATAAAAAATTGATTTAATTCTATTTAATCTAAAAGTCATCAAATTAACCGTCAATAAGTAAAACATACTCTATCTAATAAATTGGGACTAGTCAATATCCCTTGAAGATCTAAAATTGCTTTGTTCGAGATTTATTTATGAGAAGACACCTATAATTCCTTGATACGTATCACCCGGAAAAAAGTTATAATTTTGAATTTTTAATTCGACCCCTTTAGATACTTTTTCTTTTTTGGTTTGTTAGTTGACCCCTTTAGATTTGAATCATAAGTCAATCTTAATTATCTGAAATCGAGAGTTATTAACCATAATACCAGGTAATTTTCTTTCGCGGGTACAATAAAAAAGATTTTTTAACAGATTATTTTTTGCAAATAGAGATGAAAGAATAACATGGAAGAGGAGAAGGGCTTACTATATTTACACATTGATGTAGCAACCCAACTATATTTAGGTTAATGTATAAATATAGTAAACTCTATTCCTCTTCCATTCATTTTTATTATTTCATCAATACCTCCTCATCTACCACAAACCAAAATGGAAATTGCATGTATTAATACCTACAATCTCCCCTCTTCCTTCTCAAAAACAGTTCCAATCTACCTTTGGAACAAGGAAAGTTTAAAAAGCTGTTCTGAATGATGAAAACTAACAAGCCTTCATATTTCATGTTAACTCTTCTATTTACTATACTAATAACAATTCCAGGTACAAGTTTTGTGCATGGATTTAACGTGATTGATAAATGTTGGAGAACAGATCCAAATTGGAGGAGTCACAGGCAACAATTAGCTAAATGTTCTGTGGGTTATTCTGGAAAGATGACTAATAATATTGGACCCGACATGGTACAATATAAAGTTACAGATCCCAGTGACGATCCCCTGAACCCTAAACCCGGAACCCTCAGATATGCGATGACGCATATCCAAGGAAAGGTTTGGGTAACTTTCCAAAGAGACATGACTATTAGGCTCCAAAAACCCCTCTTAGTTAGCAGTTTCACTACCATTGATGGCCGAGGAGTTAAGGTTAACATTGCTGACGGTGCTTGTCTAATGCTCCAAAGGGTATGTACCACTAGACAATTTTACTAAGAGTTTAGCTTATATGCACCGACGGTTAGGGGCGGAGGCACAAGTTTATTTACGAGATTGGCCGAATCCAATGCCTTTTGCTCAAACGGTATATCTGGTGTTTTAAATTCATGAAATATATATAAATATTAAATCTAGAACCCAATTATTAACACTTGAAATCGTGGTCCCAAAAATCCAGAAGCTATAAGGTTGAAATCCTGGCTTCGACTCAGCCGACAATATATAAAGTTGAAATCCTGACTCCGCCTCAGCCGACAGTATCAGACCAAAGTCATCCACATAAAATGGATTAGTAACATGGAAATAAGACATATTACCATCTATAATGATCAAAATATACTAATAGTAAAAAAAACATATTATCAATATATATTATAAGTTAAATAATTTTCCTAATAAATATTAGACGTAGGAGGACCTAGTCCTTCGAAGTGGATCCTACTGCTTTTGATTTGAATTTTATTTATGCATATACTATACTAATAGGTAGAACACACGAACTTACTAGTTCTAAATTCAAGATACGCCTCTGACTGCTACATGCAACAGTGGAGTCACTTTAGAAAGATATCCTTTTATTGAAAAACTATATTATATAGCTAGGATTTTTTTTTAGTTTTTTTATATATATTGAATCCTCTTAATTTCTTCATATGTTTACTTCTTTATATTTTGATATCTTTTAATGAAATTTTTGGCTCCGCCACTAATTATAAGTACATAATTAACTGTCTTTGTTTTATTTTTTAATAAATAATATGACTTTGAAAATGATAATATTTTTTTTCTAGGTGACAAATGTGATAATTCATGGTCTAAGAATTCATCATTGCAAGGCACAAACAGCATCAACAGTCTTGGGACCTGATAAGAAAATAGTAAATGTGGGTCCAGTGGATGGAGATGCAATTAGAATGTTGACTTCTTCCAAGATTTGGATTGACCACAATACCCTTTTCGATTGTGAAGATGGTTTAATTGATGTCACTCGTGGTTCTACTGATATTACAATATCCAATAATTGGTTTAGGACCCAAAATAAGGTTATGTTATTAGGTCATGATGATGGATTTCTAAGAGACAAGAACATGAAGGTTACTGTTGCATTCAATTATTTTGGTCCTAATTGCAACCAGAGAATGCCAAGGTACTCTACAAATTAAATAATTGTTATATTCAAGCTGAATTTTAAGATTATTTAGTTTCTTGAAACTACAAGATAAATGATTTTAACATTGAACATTAAGTGCTCCCCGTATATAAGTAACTCGGGAGACATTTCTATTTTTTCACCGCAAAAAAATATAAAATTATCGTTGCTTATCTTTTAATTCATCTCCGACCATCAAATAAGATGTGAATAACTCGTCTCCTCCTCTCTTTGAAAGAAGGAGAATTGACTAGTGTAGGAAAGAGGAATGTATGTATTTACAGTATTCCCCTATATATTTCAATTTGTTTGATACTATTTTCTTATTAGCCGTTCTAAAACGAGTGATACATTTTCATATTTGAAAATAATTAACTTTGAACTTCTCATTCACGCCTTAAATCCGTAACCTATCCGTGACCAGAAAGCAACTACACCATTTTAATCCTGAGTATACATCAACCTTTTTGTTTTTACTTAATATTATTTTTGGAATTTCCATTGATTAATTTTGTAGGGTTCGTCATGGATATGCACATGTGGTAAACAATCTATACAAGGGATGGGGAAACTATGCAATAGGGGGAAGCATGAACCCAAGCATTAAAAGCCAAGCCAATTATTTCATTGCACCTAAAGGAGGAAAGAAAGAGGTAACCTTTTGACATTCAGTTTTCTTCATTCTTGTTAATATGGTCTCGAATTTTTAGGGTTTCTTATTCTGTGATTCTCTTAAACAACATCAACTAATTTTCTTTTATAAATATGAAAATGTGGTACGTCTAGTAGTGGCGTCTCAGATCTAAAAATAAAAAAACAGTCTGGTATATTAAGCTCCCGTTATGTGCGGAATTCGAGAAAGGACCGGACCACAAGATAGTGTCTCAGATCTAATTATCTAAAATAAATAAAATGAAGTGCTCCTCTTATAATAACTCAAACTTTTAGATGTGGTGGTCGGAACAAAATGAATATAAACCAGATTCATACAATTGACCCCTACTAGTTTAGAAGTTGATAGACGTGGTTGGAGAATCCCACATTGACAGAATACTGAAGAGATGTTGGGTATATAAATAGACAAGTCATAAATTTTAGTGACGCGTTTTAAAGCCTTCCGAACCTAGACTCAACGTGGATAATATCACTAATCGGATGGGCTGTTACAATTGATTGATGAAAATGATGGTGGTACAGATCACATGGAGAAAGGAGGGTGGATTTGGTGAAGTGTCATGGAATTTCCAATCTGTTGAAGATGTATTTGAGAACGGAGCATCTTTCAGCGAATCGGGTTCGGGTCGTGAGTCCGTGAAGCCAAACTATGTACCAGATCAAGCTTTTCCAGTGGAAGAAGGAAAAAATGTCAAGGCCTTGACTAGAAATGCTGGTGCTCTGAAATGTTCCACTACTTCTAAGTGCTGAGTACATTGCTAATGTTCACATCTTTGGCTGTCTTTTATTGTGTTTCTGTAGTATTCTTTACGTGGAAAATGGATATGTTTCATATAAAATCTCTTCTGAAAATTGAGAAGGAAATAATGTTGTTGTATTTATATATAGCATTATATATATATGTAGGGAATTAAACTCAAAATGGAGTAGTAATTATATGCAGGTGATGAGCTATGTTGTATGGATTTTATTACCTTCGATCTGTAGTTATTTCGTGCAGATTTTTCAAAATACATAAAAAGTTAGCAAAAACTACACATACCTATATTCACACTTGTATTATGTGTGTGCCAGAATCAGAAGAAACCTTAATCGGCGGGGTTTTTTCACTTGAACTTATCCCTCATGTATTGCAAGATCCCCATAATGAAATTCTGTTATTCCTTTTGTTCCATTTTGTTTGGCACTATTTCCTTATTATTTCGATTTATAAAGAATTATTCACTTTTATATTTTCTTAATAACAAGCTTCTAATTACATAAATATTATGACAAGCTATGTTATTCATACTCTCCAAAAATATTATCCCACCTGTGTCGACAATGGCGGAGCCAGGATTTTCATTAAGGGGAGTCAAAATATAAAGAAAGTGTCATTATATAGTATATATACATATTTTTTTTTAAAATTATCAAGTTATTGTAATTTTCCGACAAAAAGGTATCGGTTGATACCTCTTCGGTGCATGTGGTTACGCCGCTGCGTGTCGAGTTCTCTGAAAATACACTACTTTTGAAGGATCCGATACGCACCAAACAACATTTTCGAAGAATTTGAGCAACGTAAGTGACAAGTTTAAGACCATAAGTTTTAGAAACCTTATAGTTATACAAATGTTATGATATATATATGACTATAAATATTAATAGTCTACCTTTCTTTCTTAAACTCCGATCCAAATCAGACTATACCAATCGCTCTTCGCTTTCCATAAAAGGATCTCTCTGCAGCATCAGTTTTTATTAAGCTATAGCCTTATGAACTACGATTGCATTTTGGACTGGAGACTTCCACATGAATCTCATTAAAAAAGACGACAGGAATATCATCAAGTATTCTCTTCCTTAGTTAACCATTTGGCTTTCCTTATCAAAGTTTTTAAATTCAGAGCTCATTCTAATTTTTGAAGATAGCACTAGCGCACCTTCTTTGTGCATCTAACTGGATAATTGCCAAGCAAAATATTCAACGTAAAATAACGCAGGATCTAACAAGGTCAGGAGGCCTAGCCGATCATCCCATATCTTGATACATAAAGACCTAAATATGTAAAGGAAAAATTCAAGCTTCACGATTCTGATACTCTATAACACTAGGAAAGAATAAGTTTGTATAGGAAAGAACAAACTAAGGAAAATTAGTTAGAATAACAAAAGTAGTAACCAATTCACCTGACAGAAATTCTAAACCTCATATCTAAAGAAAAAGTTTGTCTATTATAAGCTAAGTTCAGTAACTTGGTAAAAGTTTTACCTACATACAAGATACCTTTGGATTTAACTGTTAGTATGTCACGCATACATACATACACCTAACAGTTGCAAATAGACGAACACCTAACAGTTGCAAATAGACGAGCACCTAACAGTTCCACAACAATGTGATCATGAACTTAAGCCCCCTTTTGGATTTGGTTCGCAATAAGATTTTGGAAAGCAATTTTGGTGAAAAACAAAAACCAGATGCCAATAAACAACAACAACAAATAGTCAGTACCAAAGGACAAAAGCCCTTTGGTCAAGAAACTAGCCAGTTGTAACAATAAGTCTATATTTGCCTAAATAAACCATTCGGTACGTCCGAAAAAGTCTTCCCGTTGAATTTCCATGAAGGGACAAGTGCAACTCAATGCAAAATGTAATAAATTACACTCAGAAGTCGAAGTAAAAGTAACAAAATAATCATGTGTAATGCAACCCACTCTAATACATGAATGTCCAATATGTGAAACAATCCCAAACGGACGACTTCAATCACATGGGAACAACACGGGCCTTGTACATGCAAATATAAGCCATATGCCAATCACCTGAAACCAAAAATAGCACTTTTATCAATAAACTGACGGACAGAAAAACACATTCCGGCACACATGCAACAAAATATTCCATCTGGTTTACATCTTGATGTTACAAGAATGGATATGCTTGCCAGACTGAAAATTTGCCGAAGATGTAATCACTAGTGATTCACTTACCACCTCCTGAAAGTTTAGGGATGTCCTCTTCTCTCTGCGGAATTGGATTGTCATCATCAAATTGAACCCACTTTCCTGTGGTTTACAAAGAGATTTTCAATATACTGTATCAGACGGTAGTCCAAGAGCAACGATTACTAGAACAAAATATCTTCCCAGTTAAACTGACCGTTTTCTTGCTTGACCCAGGCAACATAATGCCCCGAGTCTGCACTTCTTCCCTTGTGAGTCAGCACGGCCACCAAATCATATATTCCAGTCAAGTGGTGCTCCTTCTCAGGCAGAACACCTGAAATGGAGTTAACATAATTGGGCATCATTCACAAAAAAAAAAAAAAAAAAAAAAAAGGAACTAATCATTGCGACTCCTCATTCATAACAGAATTCCAAAATTGAGCTCTTAGACTAACCTCCTCTTCTATATCAGAAACCCTAAACTGTTGATAAATATTGATCATTCACAACTACCTACTCGCAATCCAGAACTAGTTAGAGTCCCTTACATAAATCCCCGACATTCATTCTGCTCCATCTGGGCCTAGTTCATTCCAATACTCAGAAATTTTTTTTTAAGACAAGTTATGGTGTTATCCAATGCTAGAGGTTCTCCACATTTTCAACATACAAATAAATGTCTAAACAATTAAAGGACTCCAAGAAAACATCAACTTAATGTAAGTGTATCAACAGAGCTAAACCTTAAGGATCTTCCACAGTTCTATAAATTAAAAGGCATCCCCTTCAATAGAAACTTGTAAAACGTCTGGCTGGTGTCTGGGGACATATAGTAATTTAAAAAGGAAAAAAAACGCTCCAGTTAATAATCTTTATGGGATCCCAAAATTGTTAATAGAAGGTCAATCGCTCGTAATCAAATATATTAACAGTGACTTTGTGAAAAGAAGTTTGTATACCCAGTGACTTTGTGAAAAGAATTTTGCATAAGCAACACAGAACATTGTTGTCATAAGAACTGCAAAACCTCATGGAATCCTAATATTACTGCAGAATTATAACTGACAATTAACTAACAGAGTTTCCTTTAAAGCATTGAAACGGCTATGCGAGTTGGAAGGTAATTCCATGAAAATAATTTCTCTCTCAAACATATCAATTTTAACGGCAGACATTGCCACCAATTAAAATACAGCAGCAGCATATGTTTTATTAAGTCATCAAGAAAAGGAAGTGTTTCTCTACCTTCTTGGGTTGTTTTAGATGCTTGTCCACTTCCACTAGATGATTCCTGCATAAACAATAGGAAAAAAAGAAGGAGAAAAGGCAGAAGTTACTTTTAGATATTCTTAATTCCCACTTTAAACCACCTTGTACAGTCCGCCATCGGTGGGCCCAGAAGGTCCCTCTTTATCCCCCTTGAGTCACTCCTACATTACAAAGATTAATTCATACCTCAGCCTCAGTCATTTTAACGTCGCCGTCAGTTGAGCTTGAAGTTTTCCCACTGGTTTTTAAACCGGCCTTCTTACCTTCAGCATCCCTCAAAACCTAGCAGCAAATTTAGAGTCACATAATAACAGAACAAGAAAGAGAAAGAGGGGCCGAAGAGGGTCTGGCTTCTCCTCATTTCTTAAAAAATTGATCAATGGGGAAAAAGACATTACCTGGCGAGGACCTTCCAGTTTCTTGCGGAGGTCTTCCGAACAAAAATCATATACATCCAACGACAGCGGGTAATCCACTTTCTGATGGCATAGACATAGTTTAAGATTACCATTTCTTATATCTTAAAGCAACGAGAGATCCAATATATGCACAAAATATGAATTACGATTTTGAAATATTAGCAAACCTGTATTACTAAAAAAGCAAGACTTGCTGAGTTTTAATACGAGATATGACTGTTGTTTGAAGCGTAGCAAAATTGTAGTTTCCTACATTATCATTCTTTTAAGAATAGCTTCCGACATTATCATTTAAGTTCCTGCTATAATTAAAATCCATCACGTCACATTTACAACTTGTTGTCACATCACTACTAGCGGTGGGTGGAAAAGGATGACCATTCTATTTTTGTCCACAATAAGTTTTGTACGTGACAAATGGGTGGTCTAGGTTGGATATGGGTGACATTAACATGAACCTTAGTTAATTCGCCAGAACTCATCCTCTGTTACCTTTCAAAAAAAAAATTAGCCAGAACATATCCCAGCCAATATCGGCTAAAAATGGTTGTGATCCCTAATCCAATGCATTCTTTTTCTTTTTTTCTTTTTTCTATTATTCCCATATTCAATGGATTCTTAACCACAAAGACTATGTTACACCCGAACACTACTAGGATAAGCTCTTTAGCTCTTTAAAAGTTATAACCAATTGAACCTACGGCTTGATGCATCCCCTACCCAAAAAAGGAGAGACAAAAAGAGAAAAACTACCAAGTATGATACCATTCTTACATAACATTTGTATGGTTATATAAGACTTTTGAAACTTCAGGTTTTAAACATGCAGAACGAATGTGTGGCTATAAAGCTTGCCATTAAGAGTAAAAATGAGAAAATTTAGTAAAATTATTTCCAAATTTAAAAAGGGGTAATACTTTTATAAGCAAACTAAAAAGAAAATAAGGTCGCATAAACTTAAATAAAAAAAGGAAATTTCTTTTGATAAGTCTAAAAAAAAAAAAACCTTACTACTTTCCTATCAACCATCTAAATAGTACAGTTAGGGAACTACAACACAACATTATGCACACAGAACCATGAGGTCTCTGTCTCAAATCCCAGCGGTGACAAAAATACTAGGCGATTTCTTCTATCTGCCTAAGCCTGGATGGACAGAGTCATCCAGTACCTGTGCTAGTGGGAAGTAATAGGTACTCAATGGAAAAACCGAAGTGCGCACAAGCTAACCGGGATACCACCATTAAAAAAAAGAGAGAGAGAGAGAGAAATTCATATACAAAAAGGTCATATCAGATGGGGAGAAGCGGGGAACCTCACAAGCCTGCTTTCTTTTTCCTCTTTTCACTTCAGTTTTGGAATAGGTGAGGAACCCCCCCCCC